>JAIUZE010070235.1:0-58099 GCA_022085475.1 Heliosperma pusillum
CTCAAATTTCGTTCTCCTGTAACATAAATTCCTTCAATTGATTGCATAATTTCAATCGATTTTCTGCTGATTTCTCGTTGATTTTACTCGCGTATCTGAATATTCGATTGATTGTATAATTTCAATCGATTTCCTGGTGATTTCTCGTTGATTTTCGAATTCAACGTATGATTTTTTGTACGATTCGATTGAAAGTTATGCAAAATTATGTAAGATTTTGATATTCAATCTGATATTGTATGTGTTCATATTGTTATTGTCGATTGTTCATGCGATTAATGCCGATTGTAATGTTCATAGTAATTCTGCGAAAAAATTAGGGTTATGACATGGTGAAATTGAGCAGCAATTTTAGTTTGTGCTTTGTTAACTTACGATTGATTTATTTAATAATTTGCGATTATATGAATATTTAAATTGTATTATAAACTCATGTTTATATTGTTCGATTTCGGATTTATGTATGTGTTCATATTGTTTGAGAAAAAGTTAAGGTTATGATATTGTGAAATTCATAACTAGATCTGTTTTTAGGAAAACAGAAGGTTTACAGCAGCGGCGGCGATTAGTTAACCTATCGCTGTAAATATACTCGACATATAGTGTAACATTATTACTGTAATATTGTTACTGTAACAATAATAAAGTAAATGTAAACTGAAACTGAAACAGTGTTACAGTAACAAGAGTACTTCATTAGTACAGTAACAACATTACTCTATAGGATTCAATTTTAATTCCAGCTACTGTTGACTTTTAATTGATATGTGTTTAATAACCAATATATTTGATATTGTGTGATTTTTTCCAATTAAATATGTCGAATTATAACATTGTCGTAACCTTACAAATGATGTTACTGTAATATTATTACTGTAAAGTTATAACTAATGATGGACCACCGGCTTGCGCATATGGTTTAGTTTTTAATGGCTGAATGTTTTGTTTTGAATGTCAGAAAATTTGAAGAAGAAGAAGAAGATTGCTTGAGAATCAACCAACACAAAAAGGCGTGCAAAGAGATCGTACATACAAAAAAGAGAAAGATACTGAATAAGTTGTCATGAAGATATATATGGTTATATGAAGACGTCTACGTTATTGAATTTGAAATACGAGTTGAGACTTATAACATTGTTGTGTGTTTTTTATGTGTGATTATGATGTATACTTATTGTAGATGTTCCGACGTTTTTGTGATGTGGTCTTGTAGAAAATTTTAGCATATCATAAGGACTTGTTCGAATATGTTTTCACTTGCTTTTTGTTGTTGAATTGAGTTAGAATCATAACTTTGAATATTGTTTTCTGTGTTACTTCGATGAATCAATGTTGTTGCAGTAATATTGTTACCGTAACACTGTTACCATAACATAGTTACTGTATCATGTACGATTTTTCATAAATAAAATAAGTATTACAATAATATTTAATTAGGTTATTCACTTTTGGCATAATATTGCATTTTTTTTGTTTACTAAGCATTAAGAAACCATAAATAGATGATAATATAAACTATTATAATATATTTTGGCTTTAGTGTCTTCAAAGAAGCCTAGTCTTTTTTCGGGATTAATAGGAGGACAAGATCTTTATCGTTATTTCTTTTATTTAACAGCTTGAGTAGCTCGTTTAAAGGCTTTTAGCTCAAATGGAAGAGCGATGTGCAAACCTTGCACATAGGAATGGGTTCAAATCCCATAAAGCCTAGTTATTTTAAGATCGTATTGTAGGCCTTTCAAGCGGCCATATAACCTACTATTACTTATTGCGTGGCCCACACGACTTAATTAATTTAGTTTAATAGAGAATGTTGTGCATTCATCCTTTTTTTGTAGTTGTTGATGATGAATTATATCGGTGATATTGTAACATCATTCATTAAAGTAACAATGATACGGTAACCGTGTTACTGTAACATTATTGCTTCATCAAAGTGACACGAAAACAATAAAAGAGTTTTAATTCTAATTCATTTCATCAAGAAAAACCAAGTGAATACAGACCCGTTCATGTGCTTCTAATATACTAAAATGTTTGGCAACAATACACCACAATAATGTGAAAAGTTTACAATAAGTATACATCATAATCATACATTAAAATCCGACAACAATGTTAACAAGCTCATATAGCCTTCCACCTTCAATAACACTTTCGTGTTCACGCCTATCTTCATGACTTATTATTAGTCAGTGTCTCACTCTTTTTTGTAAATACTTTCACTTGCGCGCCATTTTTGTGTTAGTTTCAAACCATCATCTTCCATTTTTCTGATATCAGAACAAAACATTCGACCATTACTAACTAAAGCATATGCGAAAGCCGTTGTGTTTCATCACTGGTGATAATTTTACAGTAATAATATTACAATAACAATGTTACAGTAACAGTACTACAGTAACATCATTTGTGAGTTAATTTTAATGTTATGCAATCAAATTTAATTGGAAAAAACACAGTATCAAATGTAAAATGTTGTAACAGTAGTTCAAGTTCATTCTCTATCATGCAGTAACAAGGTTACGGTAATGCTATTACAGTAACATGTGTCGAGTATGCTACGACAGCTAATTATCAGACTTACCCCAATTTTCACGAAAACAAGTGCAGGTATGAATTTCACAATGTCCTAACCTTAAATTTTCGCACAAATGAGATCGACACCAGAAACATGAACACATACAAATCAAACATATTTTTTTGGCAAAAATTCAATTACTCAGTTTGAGCGAAACATTAACCACAACTTTTTGTGGAAAACAAAAATCTAAATTAAATAAAAATCAATTAAAAATTTCTTCATAGCAATCAATATAAACAAAATTAATAATAATAATAATAATAATAATAATAATAATAATAATAATAATAATAATAATAATAATAATAATAATAATAATAATAATAATAATAATAATAATAAGAAGAAGAAGAAGAAGAACAACAACAACAACAACAACAACAACAACAACAACAACAACGTTCAGTACCGTCAATCGCAACAATTTAAAAAAAAATAGTGAGAAAAGAGCAATTATACCTCTTATTCATGTGAAAAACGGAAGAAATTGAATCTTAACTATATTTTTTTGAAGATCAACGCTTGATTTTATTGAAAACTTGGCTGGATTTTGAATTTTTTTGGAAATAGGGTTAGTTGTTGATTTTTTTAGGTTTTACGTGATTTTAGGGGAATTTGTTTGCCAGTTACTAGAGAGAAGGGGGCTAAGTTTGTAGAGAGAGAAATTTTCTAATTATTATAGGACTTGTATGAGAATAAGTTTTCTTTTTATAACTCAGCAAATAGTTTTGTGGCGACGTGGCTCAACGAGAGCTCTTGGATCTAAATGATCCAATGGTCCTTATTGATAGGACCGTACTCACCTAAGAAGCTAGACTCACCGGATGCTCACTCTATATATATATATATATATATATATATATATATAAAAGAGGCTTTTTCGAGGCATCAGAGGCACTCCAACTTTTTGGGAACTCTTTTTTTATTATTATTTTTTTATATTATTATTCTTATGATACTATATCAATTATGACAACTAATATCTTCTTGGAAATCAAACATTATCTCTATATTTCCCTTAGTGTAGCCAACTTCTTCCAACTTTCGTTTTTATAGCCAACTTCCTTATCACACGTTTTCTCTATACGACTATACTTTCCTTATTATAGACAACTTCTTCTAATTAAAAACTTTTAAATCATTAAACAATTCCTCCCATATAGTTCTTAACTAATAAGAAATCTAATATATGAATTGAAATAGTCCTTATTCTAATCAAACACCTCTTTTTAAATAATTAACAAATATAGTTCCCTCTAATCATACGTATGAACTGAAATATTCCTAAATATATGACAATTCTTCCATATAGAAACAATACTCCTAATCCGAATCAAATATAGCTATGTCAAATACTATATAAAGAACCCTTCAGCCATCAGAAACTCATAACCAATCTCATACAGCAGTAGCATCCTCAGAGTAAGCAAACATGGCTCCAAGGTACGTCTATGACTTCCCTTTTTTTACCTGCATTAGATTAGATTAATATTAATATTAATATTGCATCAGTTTGATAATTCGGATGATGACGCATCAATTCGGATATTCAATTGTCTGTTCTTTAATTAAAGTACGTGTAATCATAGTATAGTGTAATCATAGTGTAATCAGTTCAATTATCAATGCACATCAATTCGGATATTTAGCATCAGCTCTCTTAAATAATCTGCATGTATCAAACTCAACAGGTCATATTCTCTAATAAAGGAACAGAAACTAACCCCCAAGGATAACGCGACTCGGACAGGAACGACTGGAAAACTAAAGTACGTGTTACCAGACTACGCAAAGTGTTCAACCCATACTGAACTGTTTTATATATCCATGGTCCTTATAGATGAAGAGGTATCCACTACTTTAATTAAAAGAAATTCATCTCCTACATTCATATACATATTTATTTAACTAACCTACATCCCCATCTAACCTAACACTATGTGGTTTTGTGTCAGGGAGAATATGTGCATGCTACTGTCCCAGCTTATTTCTGGAATCGCTTCCAGGCGAAACTTTGTGACGGGAAGATCCACATTCTCAAGAACTTTGAGATTACTGAAAACTGAACAAAGTACTGTGTTGTAAGTGACAGCAAAATTATGATTAAATTCTACTTTTCTACCTTTGCCAAGGCGACGGCAGTAGAAGACACCACTATACCATCACATAGATTCAATTTTGTCTCATACAACAGTCTGCATTAGCGTTAAAACAACTATTATGCCCTTACCGGTATGTCAAATACTCTTCTAACAAGTTAAATTATGAATTTTCATGATCTATGGACCGGTATGTCAAATACTCTTCTAACAAGTTAAATTACGAATTTTCATGATCTATGGACAACCAGCAATAATAAGACCCAGAAAGCCGACTAACAAGTTTACCGAAAGGAGTAATTCGAATTCAACGAATAAAATCAACCATTTGGGATACTTTATAAACGCTGGCCATATATTGTATCAGCCCAGGAAAAAAAACACGGAGTTAACGCAAAAAAAATAAAAAGATAACATTCAAAGACTAAGACTTTAACAAAAAGAGAAGGGCGTGGTGATCGGAGTCGTAACCTGCGCACAGTTGCAGCAAAGGCTCGGAAGATGAGACATCATCTGCTTCTGGAGCAGCAAAGAAAGGGCATGATATTCCAATGACCAAGCTCACCTCAAACTCTTAGATGTGACTCAAGAAGGCCCTCAACACCAGAAAGCGGCGGAGAGTGCTGGGAATCATAGATCATGTACATGCCTGCGCGATGATTGTATACATGCTTGCCATTTGGAAAACATACAGACGGATAATATCAACAGAACTTCAGCGAGCAAGTAACATGGAGCTAAACATGCAATGAAACAACATTTCAAATAAACAAAGTATACGACAATTTTAAAAACTTACACATAAATTCAACGAGAAAGGGGGATGCAAAAGTTAAATTAAGTCACATGATATAAAGTTGGGGTTATAAATTTATGTATTAGGGCTTGAATAAATGTCTAGACATGGAAAAAAGATATAAGAGATTCAACAGCAACGAGGACAAAGAACAAATTGAAAGCATCGATAGAATTGATAGATAATCTTACAGAGTCACGACGCGAGTTCAGATTAATCTTTAAGATGAGCGACTGGTAGTAATATGGCCCGTGCTGGAGGGAGCCTACATCGGCCAGATCTATTGGAGGAGTAGTGATTGAGATGGACATACAAAAATGGTAATATAGCACAGGTTTAAAGAACTATACCTTTGTCATGCTTTGCAGGAGGGTCAGGCAGTCAAAGAAGCCCCATGCCGCTGAAAGATCGACTCGACCTCCAATCAATAAGTATGACTAAATTCAATATGTGCCTAAAAGAGTATACAATAATCAATGTGAAATAAAAACGTATTAAGGGGACCAACAAGAAAATCTTGAATTGATTAACTCAAAGTATGATAACTCATTATCTGATAAAGGACATAATAATACAATTCTGAACAGGCTAAACGTATGATTGAATATAACCTGTAACTCTGTCAAAGAAATAAAGTATGAAGATCTAAATCAGTTAGTGGTCAAAGCACTTCACAATACACAATCACAAATAACGATCACCCTCAAATATATTGCGTCAGAATCTGGGTAACGCTTCAACTACAACCAGTTTAGTAGAAAAACTTATCCCCCATGTGGCGGGAAAAGTTTACAAGATGCTAAACAGATAACACTATGCACATATTGCAACATCTAAGCCATCATAGAGGACATGCCTTTTTATGATCTAGGAATAACCAGCTAAAATAAGACCGAGAAAGCCGGCTAACAAATTTAACGAAAGGAGTAATTCGAATTCAACGAAAAAAATCAACCATTTGGGATACTTTATAAACGCTGGCCGTAAATTGAATCAGCCCTGGAAAAAAAAACACTGAGTTAACGCAAAAAAAATAAAGAGATGACATTCAAAGACTAAGACTTTAACAAAAAAAGAAGGGCGTGGTGATCGGAGTCGTAACCTGCGCACAGTTGCAGCAAAGGCTCGGAAGATGAAACACCATATGCTTCTAGAGCAGCAGAGAAAGGGCATGATGTTCCAATGACCAAGCTCACCTCAAACTCTTAGATGTGACTAAAGAAGGCTCTCTACACCAGAAAGCGGCGGAGAGTGCTGGGAATCAGAAATCATCTATATCAGTAATTAAGTACTACCGTCAAATAAGAAAAAAGACGATTGAGTTCTAGGATTGATAAATCACACGCCTGCGCGATGATTGTATACATGCTTGCCATTTGGAAAACATAAACTTCAGCGAGCCAGTAACATGGAGCTAACCATGCAATGAAACAACATATCAAATAAAGAAAGTATACGACAATTTCACAAATTATACATAAATTCAACGATAAAGGGGAATGCAAAAGTTAAATTAAGTCACATGATATAAAGTTGGGGTTATAAATTTGTGTATTAGGGCTTGAATAAATGTCTAGACATGGAAAAAAGATAGAAGAATTCAGCAGCAACGAAGACAAAGAACGACAGAAATTGAAAGCACCAATCTGGTACTAATCTTCAAGATGAGCGGCTGGTAGTAATATGGCATGTGGTGGAGGGAGCCTACAATCGGCCATATCTGCTGGAGGTGTAGTGATTGAGATGGAGGATGGGATTTTAGGGTTCATAGTAATTGAGAATGAAAATAGAAATGGGGAAATCGAAGGGTTGGGAAGATGGGTTACATTACAGAGAAAGTCGACTTTATTACATCACGGTTAATTTCAAAGCAGTTTGTTGAAGTGCCGGTGTGGTAAATTGTGCACACCCATAAAGAAAGTATTAAATAAGTTGAAATAATAAAAGGATTTTAAAAGTTTCAGACAAATTATCAATCTTTCAAAATAGCAGAGTTTGCCTATAGTGGAGTAGTGGCGAGGATGTTAATGCGAGTAGAAGGTATACTAAACATGTCGTGATGTTTAAATTCAAGTAATTTTTGCCATACAGACAAGTTTGAAACCTCACTTATTGTTATTATGCTATGTCGCGTTAGTTTGTGTCATCACCTTAGTGTCTTAGGAGGCCAAGTCTGTCGTCAGTATCACATCATTGGTTTATATAACAACCAGACCAAGGACTCACAATATCATGGTTTTAGGAGTGGCGTAGCTATATTATATGATTAAAAACCCGGACGATGAAACTAATTACAGAATAAGACGCTGCAACTAACAGCAACCTTAGAACTATATATTCATAATGACACCGGTAAAAAGACATTCAGATGGACACAGAAATGAAGTACGTTTACAGATAGAGAGCTTTACCAATAGAATGTGAGAACAAATGACACATATAGGGATAATAGCAATCAGGATTTTAAAGTATAAATAATTTCTCATTTGCCATCAATCTGGAGAGTTCAGTAGATTAAGGGTCTTACCACTTCCTGATATGGACCCGTTGATAATGGAACTTTAACGGGTGCATCAACATTCTCTGTAGCATCTTCTGTCAGGACAAGGAAAACCGAAGTCGATGAAGCCATATGAGTCTAGAATCACTTTTTCACAAACTTTAAAATTTGTCATTGAATTAAAATAAATTACCATTGCTAAAGCAGAGGATAGTAGAGCCTGGACTTTTCAGATTCAAAAGATAAGAAACATAGACATCGTCACAACTCAAGCATCTCTCACGTTCTTCAACCAATTATACCTATACAAAATAGTCGAGAGAGACTGCTACTAAGTTTAAAGAAGTATTTAATTGCGACAGATCGGACCAAAGCGTTGTTTTTTGTACATGCATGCAGTATGAGGCTTATCATTGTGATTTGTGAATTATATAAACACACAAACATCAAATCGATATCAAGGTAATAAACATGCAATCGTTATCTGTTACAAACGGAAGAGCTAATGCGACAATTTAACCGGAAAAGGCGAGTGATAGGTGAATATGGGTTACTAAACAAATAGACGGGGTTAAAAAATAAACATTTTGGCATGGAGAAAAGGTTCGAGTGCCGGAAAATGTTTGAATGTTTGACGGAAAGTAAATAAGTAGCTATCGAGTTAAGATATAAGAAATCCATTTACAAGAGAGGAAATGATCTAATGAAAATGTACGAAGATCTGACACGAATAATCAGATGATGTTGGCATTTTGCTAAACTCAAATCAACAACAAAATGTAAATACCTAGATTCCGTGTTCGAGGCAGTAAAGTACCCAACACGCATTTCCGACTTGAATACAAGCGTCAGTTTAGTTGTAAGTCTTTTAAACTCGAAAGGAATAACGGGAGCTGGAGGAGACCGAATGACATGCACGATGAAGATCGGTTTACAGCGGCAAGATATGGCGCATGCAGTGTAGATAGGTGATGCGATTCCATTTAGGGGTTTAGGGTTTCACAATTTTGGGGAATCGAGGGGGAGGTTATAGTTTGATATGTGGGTTACTGGCAGGAATGTGGAATGTGTCATAAATCCAATTAATCACACCTAAGTTCATTACAAGACGGGTTAGTATCGAAGTTAAAATATACTCGGTTTGTTGGTTTCATGGTGCGGTTTATAATGGACAGTACTAGAGGAGGTATATTTGTCAAAAATAAATGAAACAGTATTAAAGTGACGGTATTTTTGGGTAGTGCGTCGGGTTTATTCTTGATCAATTTCAACAAAAAGCGGATGATTCAATTATATATCTTATACACTTTAAATAAAGGGGTTATGAAATATACAGATAATTATGTAACGAGAGAGATTTTTCTTCAAGCGTTAAAAAAGAACGAATAATTGGGTTAGTTACACGGTTACACCCGAGTAAACGGTCTATTTTATCCACTTTAGGTTAAGGACGTAGCGGTTTATAAAATCAATAGGTGACAAGTTATTAGCAACGACAGGTCTTGCCAACGTTGGTAAAAAAAAATTAAAAAAAAAATTGAATAAATATATCAATATTATTTTCTTAAAAATTAAATTTTATTATCGTCTTATAAGTTAATTGTTATAGAAAATTTATGCAAATACATTAATGTAGGCCCGTGCATTGCACGGGCATAAAATCTGGTATGTTATATAGCCATAATATTCTACGCTGAATCCAAATATTTTGTTAGTTTTACAAAATAAATTTTGTAAGACAAGGTTCTTATGGTTCTTATTATCTTCGTGGTTCAAACCGAATCCCAATTCTATGTAGCAAATCCGTGTAATATTTTGCGAGGGTAAAACTAGTAGTTATGTGATACTAAACTTAGACTAAGTTTAACCGGGTCTGAGCAAAGGTCTGAGAAAGGGTATGAGCTTAAGACTTGGAGCTTTTTTGAAGAAATGAGGGATGAAGTGGTTGGTCTGAACTCAAAATCTGAACATTGGTCTTGAGTTTCCAAGACCCTTCTTCAGACTCAAGAATAGTAAATTAATAACAGTTTATTAATATATAAATATTAGATTTTACGTATAGAATAAACACAAATTATCATTTCAGACGGTCACTATCCGTCATAAGCTTAAGACGGGTCAAATACATACTAAATCACCCCACTTGTTGCCTAAAAAATACCAAAAGTTTTGTCTTTATTACTACCACTTGGTAGTATTTAACCCGTCTTACGCAAGACGGATAGCATGCGACTTACGCAATACGGATACTCTAGAATAAATAGATAGTAGATTATGAATTTTTTTTATCATCATAGATAAGATAAAAATCTACTTGACCAATTGAAAGGTAGGAAAATCTAATTATCATATTATATTTGTTAAAAAATTTGTTTAATAAAAAATTTAAACAAAAATAGTATTGCAAAAAAAAGTCTATTAATAGCTTCTTATCTTGTATGCTACTCACATATATTTCTCAACTAAATATTTTTTACCACAAAAAAAAAACACATTATAAATCTTTTCATAATTATTTGTTTATTATGGATCCAAATCAAAATTTTGATATGAATTCCTTTATGCATATGTTTAATAATCCTCAATTTCAATATTTGTTATCCCAATAAAACCAAAATCAAAATACTAGTCAAAATTTCTCAAATACTCAAGATCCAATCTTCTCTAAACACGTCTTTTACGAGGACTTTCCAAATGCCAAATTCCCAATTTTCTCGACCAATTACAGGTGAAACTCCTATAACTCCAATAAGTGTTGGGTCAAATTCAGACACCATACATGAAAATTCAATCTTTCAAGGGTTAGAAAATAATAATGTTAGTGACCTTGTTGCTCCAACGGCAAATCAACGTACTACCACTCGTAGGAGAGCAGTATCTTGGACGATAAAAGATGAGTGTCTCCTTGCTGTTTCTTTTTTAAAATATTAGTAAGGATAAAATTGTTGGTAAATGCGCAAAAAAGAGTCGATTATTGGAATAGAATATCAATTTTTTATAATGAAAATAAAAAAGACGAGCAAGCAACGAGAGAAGGAAACCAATGTAAGCAACACTGGCATCCAATTAATCAAGCGATCAGTAGATTTAAAGGTTGTTATTGTAACACCCGGAAATGTACCCTATTTTTCTAGTGAAAATGTTTTACGGATACGTTTCAGCAAATTTAAGTTTTAATATAGAATTTTATGTTCCGAGTCGAATTTAGAATTTCCGAGTTCGTATTTGGAATTTCCGCGAGATTCCATGAGAATCCCGTTTTAAGTCGTCTTTGACTTTTCTTGACTTTTAAGTCGTCTTTGACTTTTCTTGACTTTTAAGTCGCCTTTGACTTTTCTTAACTTTTGAGTCGTCTTTGACTTTTCTTGACTTTTGAGCCGTCTTTGACTTTCGTTCACTTTTCCGACTCACCCTTTACTTATACTCCCTCCTAACCTTAACCTAATTCATTTCAACACAAACCAAACACATTTCTTCATCCTTAAGCAAACCAAAAACCTTGCCTCCCTCTTTGATCCATTCTTAGAATCATCGTACCGCATTCGTTTCTCGCTTAAATTCACGTAAGTTCGTCTTATTCTTCCCCTCTTAGCTTCCTCTATCCGTATTGGTAATAAAATTACCGTCTTTCTCGCTTTTTAAATTATCCGTCTTTCTCAAGGTGAATGATATTCATCTTTTATTATCTAATGGTATGTAGGTGGAGACTAGGAAGGTTTAGAAATCGTTTAAAGACGCGAAAAGGTAACGGTGAAGGGTTACTCGATATCATTTACGTGTTTTACGTGTTTTCTAGGCTAGTAATCGTATTTAGATTATGGTTAGTATGCTTAGGACTTGTGTTGTTGTTGTTGGATGTTGTTAGTTGTTAATTGATATGAGAATTGATGATTAGTGATGATAAATGAGGAGTTTGTTGTTGATAACATGTTGATTTTTGATCGTCCTTCAATCCCGTGAAGGACGCAGGCTGCGTTGGGGGACGCAGGCTGCGTCGTAGGACGCAGGCTGCGTCGTGGTGACGCAGGCAACGTCACACGCTGCCAACAGAATTTTTCCTGCACTGACCCCTTTTCGTAAAATGATCATATCTCCTTCGTTACTTACTTGTTTTGGGCGTGTGACATCTCGTTGGAACCGTAAGAGGATAAGCTATCACCTCGACTAAGAAGTTATGTATTTGCATGGCTAGAACTCTAGTTATGACCGTTTGAAGTGGACCCTTGTTTTCGTTGGATTCCAAACAATGTTGTTTTGGAGAGGTATCTATGTTTTTATTCATTATGCTTCATAAACTTGTTCTAATGCTTATGTATCATGTATTGTCTCATGGTTATCATAATTAAACTTATATGATTCCCTATACTCATGTTTTGTGACGGTTTTTGGTATGTTTCCACTTTGAGTCGGTTTTTACAAACGTTACGGTTTGAGCACTATTTTGTCTTGTGCTTTGTACTCTCATTCCCTTGGCTACCTCCACGTTTGTAAGGCTGGAATGTCGGAACGGGGAGGTATCCTACTGCTTAATTGCATGTGTAGTGGGCATACGACGACGTTGTTGGGAGTTGACCGCTATGCGTTGATCGACCCGGCCGTCAAATGTTGTGTACTTGCGCGGTGGTGTTATTTGCATGTAGCGTACCGCTTGTTATGAGGCTTGAGCTCTTTTCCGCCTCTTTCGTTAATTGATCTACCGAATTTGGGGTACTCGGCATATATATTGTAAGACCGAGTCTTGGATGCGAAACGTCATCGCATGTCGAATCGGAACATTTATTCCGAGATCTGGCCAGGTTTTAGACTAGGACCGTATTATTATCGTCGTGCTACCAGGAGGAAAATAGTCTACATAGGCGAAATGTAAGCATCGCGTATGAGTTCAGGGAAATGTGATCCCGTGGATGCCTTTTAATCATACTTGCCATGTACACGATGCTAGTGCGTTTCATTTACCGTGAGAGATGTCGTCTAGTGTCGTTCTTGAATGCGTGATTTCATGACATTATTCATGGTCATTGCATGATTGGACACCGTCAATGTCTTGGTTCGTGAATGGATGATAATATGTTGGATTTATTGTGATCATCGCATGATTTGACTTGGTTTGTCTGTCGAGTCTCAATCTTATCAATCTTATACCGCTAACGGTGAGATTCAAGCCCTAGTGAGCGTATTCGGTTGCCTAAGAGTGTCTTCCCCGAGTCTTTGAATAACATGATGGATTCGGACTTGTATTCCATATGCTCTTATCATTATTTATCGAATTGCCTATCTATCCTTATCGTATCTCATATGTATATCTATATATGCATGCTTTACTTTTGTATTTCCTTCTATGTACGTTTAATGTGATATGGCTGGGAGAACCCGGAGTTACTCCCCACTGACTGTGGCGTTCATGTTTTTCATGAATGAACAGGTTGCTTGCATTGGATGGCTTTTTGCTATGATATTTTGGGGTTCGGGTGTGAGCTAGCGGGCGTTGTCCCTGGAAGTTTTACCTCTAGACGATTTTAGCTAGTTTTGCTAAACACTTGTTCTTTGCTAACATTTTAAGAGACTCCGTCTCTTTGTTGTACTTCCGTATTTAGTTTGTAATATTTTGACACTCCTCGTTTTATTTAACTTGCATGTATAAAAGTTTTTTTAAAATACCGTATTTCCGCATATGGTTTCACATGCTTGTATGTTTTATATTTCCGCATTCGCGAGGGTTGTCACAGTTATGCTAAATATGCTGATAGGAGTGGATTTAATGAGTCTATGAAACTCACAGAAGCTCAGTCACTGTATGAGCAAATATATGGAAATACATTCAACTTCATGCATGTATGGGATTTGGTGGGCACAACAGAAAAATGGACGGAGGAAAATAGGAAAAATAAGGAAATAAGTGGTCACTCGGCTAAAAGAAACAAGACATCTGTAAGCGGGGAGTATACATCTTCAGGTGGGGATGTTAGTGTCACAGAAGAGCGCAGTGAGATACGCCCAACTGGGAGGGATGCAGCAAAGAAAGCACAATCTAGAAAGGGGAAAGGACGAATGAGCGAAAATGATTAAAGTGAGACTATGTCAATGGCAAAAAATATAGAGGAAACACGAGCAATGTCCGCAAGTCGTTTGGCAGATATAAAAGAACAAGAGATAGAAGAAAGACTTATATGTGCTGATGTTAGTAAAATGACACCCCTTCAAAGGAAGATTCATCATAAGAAATTGGAGGAAATTACTGCAAAACGTGGCATCAATATTGATGATTTCTTAGAATAACTGTTAGAATCAAGTTAATATTTAATTATATATTGTATTATTATGTTGATTTTATTAAATTATTGTGTAATGTATAATTATGGTATTGTATAATTATCCTATATGTATTAAATAATTATGTATTATATAATTATGTATGTATAATTATCATATGTGTTGTCATTTCAAGTCTTATCTATTTCTACTTATTTTTAAAAACTGATCCTGATTTGTTGCAGTGATAATGTGCTACTCTGATTTATTGCAGTAATAATGTCCTACTTTTAATTATCATGTCTTGTCAT
Organism: Heliosperma pusillum; assembly: GCA_022085475.1. Taxonomy (NCBI): domain Eukaryota; kingdom Viridiplantae; phylum Streptophyta; class Magnoliopsida; order Caryophyllales; family Caryophyllaceae; genus Heliosperma; species Heliosperma pusillum. The sequence continues at coordinate 14,540 of JAIUZE010070235.1, forward strand.
TTCAGCTTTTCTATTGCATTATTATACAAAATGACAAATCATTTCAACTATTTTGTTAAAGGTAACTCAATCAAACCCCTTTAAATTCTAAAACAGATGTTTCAAATTCTCATTCCATTATCTCCCTTTCTCTCATAAATTTATCAAGTTTTTTGCAAATAAAATCAAAATTATGTCAGATAATATTTCCTTTGAAGATATCTATGAAGAAATGTTTAATTCATATGTGGAATCCAATGACACAATGAATATATTATCAAATATGATGAGTGACATAGAGGAAGCAACATCATCCTCTAACAATAAAAGTAGAAAGAAAAGAAGTTATATAGAAAGAGGGCGTGAAGAAGGGCATGCTCGTATATGGAATGATTATTTTTCATACGACCCTATTTATACAAATAATCAATTTCGTAGAAGGTTTAGGATGCGTAAGGAGTTATTTCTTCGTATCGTAAATGCTCTTGAAAATCACAACTCTTATTTTGAAAATACTGTTGATGGAATTGGTAGAGATAAAATTTCTTCAATTCAAAAATGCACGGCTGCTATTCGTATGCTTGCTTATGGGATGGCAGGTGATGCTGTGGATGACTATGTACGCATGGCAGGAAATACTGCTATCCAATGTTTGAAAAAATTTAATATATGCGTAAATGATGTATTTGGAGCTCAATATCTAAGAAAGCCTACTGCAGAAGACATTGAACGATTACTTCAGGTTGGAGAAAACCGCGGCTTTCCTAGTATGCTTGGTAGTATTGACTGCATGCATTGGCGATGGGAAAAGTGTCCAACAGCATGGCATGGCATGTTCACTTCAGGTCACCAAGGTAAGCCGACCATGATTCTTGAAGCTATCGCCTCGTATGATTTATGGATTTGGCATGCCTATTTTGGAATTGCGGGTTCAAACAATGATATAAATGTCTTAGATCGTTCTCTAATTTTTGATGAATTTCTCGATGGTCGAGGTCCAAACGTTCAATTTATGGTGAATGGGTCTCAATGCAATATGGGGTATTATCTTGCAGATGGTATATATCCAGAGTGGCCTGTATTTGTAAAAACAATCCCACGAGCGCACATGTTATCTGAGAAAAGACAACTATTTGCAAAACATCAAGAAAGTGCGAGAAAAGATGTTGAAAGAGCTTTAGAGGTATTAAAAAAAAGGTTCGCGATTGTTGCTAACCCAGCACGTTTCTGGAAAAGAAGTGAAGTTGGGGATATCATGAAAACATGTATCATATTACACAATATGATAATCGAAGATGAGAGGGATGAAAACGATATTTCTAATGATTTTCAATATGATGTCGCTCAAAATCAAGAAAACGAGCCTGAAATTATAAAGGGCGTTCTTCCCAATTATTACTCCCATCGTGAACAATACTTTGAAAATCATCGTCGAATTCGTAATCGAGCCCACCATCATCAACTTCAAGCTGACTTGGTGGAACACATATGACATCGTTTTAGGGATACTTAATTATTTATCTCGTTTATCTCTATTTTTTTTCGTTTTATTTTATGTTTTTATGTAATTTTCCTTAGTGTCTTGGAATTTAGTTTGAAATGCAATTTCTTTTATCAATATATATGCCGGTATTAAAAAAAAAAATCTCGAGATTTATTTAATATTTGATTTATTTAAGTTAAGTGGAAAATATGCCATCATAAAATGAATGTAAAATATTGAATGAATGAAATAAATGAAGTAAAATAAGTAAGTGGAAAGTTGAGGTGGCAAAGTCTGAAATGAGTCTGAGGATAAAGTAATATTTTTGAGTGAGTCTGAGAGTCTATGAGTCTGAGTCTAAGAATAAAAGTGGAAAGCTGAGATGGCAGGGTCAGAAGTCTGAAAATGGGTCTGTGGATAAACTTAGTCTTAAAAGACACTGTATATACACACACTTTCTTGAGCAATATAATAACTACACACTTTCTTGTGCACTATAATAACCACACACTTTCACAAAATTTTCAAAAATCAAAACACATTTCCTCAAGAATTCACATAATCACATCACACCACTTTTGTAGAAAAACAAAACAGAAAAGCAAAAAGCATCCAAAAAATGGCCGAGGGAAATTGTGAGGTGAAAGTGTTGGGAGCATGGCCAAGCCCATTTGTGATGAGGCCAAGGATTGCACTACAGTTGAAATCTGTCGAATATGATTTCATCGAAGAAACTATGAACCCGAAAAGTGAGCTTCTGCTTAAATCGAACCCGGTTCACAAGAAAATACCGGTTCTATTGCATAATGATAAGCCGATTTGTGAATCAAATGTGATCGTTCAGTACATTGATGAAGCTTTCTCATCTGGGCCGTCCATTCTTCCTTCCGATCCTTACGATCGTGCCGTCCATCGTTTCTGGGCTGCTTATGTTGATGATAAGGTACTCCGTATTTTTTTTCAATTTATGTTTTTGTACAAAACTTATCTGAATTTTTCATTTATAAAACAGTAATAGTATGCTAACGTAATGCGAGACATATGTAGCGATTTATCGACTAAAATTTCAATAGCTGTAGGTTTTTTTTGGTGTAGACCATTCGGTTTAATTCGAATTTGAGCCGAGTAGGATCATTAGGGTGGTAAAGCTACTCTTCATGAGTTTTAACACTAGTACATTCTTATGGCTCGAACATGAATTCTCTGATTAAGCTAAAACAACCCTTTACCAGTTGATCAATGTGCTCATGGCCTCATGGTTCAATAGCTGCAGGGTTAAGTCCCGTATTCTCATTTTCAGTGAAAGAATCCGTAGTAATTGGAATGGACTCAGTATATAAAATAATAAACTAAGGTGACGTTTGTTTCAAAAGGTCGAAATTGATTGGAATGGAATGAGATACCATTTGGGGGTGGATTTAGAACCACATACATATTTATTAATGTTTAATTCACTCTAGAATTATATGAAGGGGGAAGGAGTTAGAAACATGAGGGGAGAGGTGAGAATGAGATTATAAGGGGTTGAGTTGAAATTAGAATTAGGATTCTAACCCTATTACTCCAATCAAACACTTGAATAGCTCAAAGCCTCAAATCCATTCTAATTGTTTTGGGTTGGAATTAGAATGTTTTGGTTAAATTCTTTGCTTCCATTCTATTTTTATTGTCCATACATTCGATTTTCGAAAATAATTATGCAACGAATTGTTATCTATTTTATTTTACACAAATACCAAGGAAAATATATAATATGTGTAATAGACTTATATATCAAAGAAAGTCTGTTCGCTTGCTCACTCTAATCGACTTGTTCAAAACTTTTCCAATATAGAAATAGATAACAATGACCTGATATACCCAAAATGGAAATAAATAACAAATGAGCGGGACGGAGAGAGTAGGAAATAAGGTTGCAATAACAGATCTACCCAAAAAAGAAGACAATGTCAATTTTAATGAAATGAGTGAGAGTTAAAAAATTATTGAAAATATGATAATACTGGTACTAGTTTAGATCTTATGTAATTGTATGGTTTATTAAGGAGAGATATGTAATAACGAAAATGAGACAAAAAAAATTTAAAGTCTAATACTCCCTCCTATTTCATCTATTCTTCCCTATATCCTATTTGGTCTATTCATGTTTTCTTCCTTATTTCCATTTTTGGAGGTGGGGTTGTGTGTTTTGTGTGGTTCATATTTAATTTCATGTGGGGTATAGTGTTTTGTGTGGTCCAAATTCATTTCCTTAATTCTAGAGTTTAAATGAAAAGGGAAGAATACATAGAATATGAGGGAGTATTACTTTTATCGTTGAACGTTGATACATGTTATTAGTAGTATATTTGATTAAAAGATAGAAAAAGGTGAAGTCGAAACTACTTTTTCACACTTATATAAGGTATTTTTCGTTGATTCTTTTAATCAAGCCTTTAAAGATCAAAACAATAATTAAAAAAATTACTTGTAATTTTTTTCTCTAGTTTTCATAATATATAAGGTCTTATATGTTTCCTTATTAAATGAAGAAATTTATGATACTTATAAATTACATTTGTTTTCTTATTAATGTGTTGGTGAATTGGAGGAAAAATTGTGAATAGATTCATTGTTTTAGTAGATCGAAGATTGCACATATATAACATACTATATTTAGAAAAAATATGATTAATTTGAAATAAATTTTGTTGAAAAGAGGATAATAAAAATAGAACTCAGAGAGTATTAAGTATGAAGTAATTTTAATTAGTAAGTCTTTTTAAGGATGATTACTACGGAGTATTTCTTTTAAGCTTGAGCATGTAAAAGATTACCGCATGAGATAATAAAAATTATTTTTTTACTAAATAAATAAAGTTGCTATGTATTTGACCACTACTTTAACAGTGATTTTTAATAGTGATTAGTGAATTTATGGGAGGGGGACAATTTTTTAAAGAAAAGTCATGGATTGGTGTAATTGTGGCCTAATAATGTCATTTCCTACCTATGTATAATTGGATCTTTTAAAGGTGTTCGTCTAGAAGGGATTTAAATTACAACCACTCGCTGCAATTAGCATCATTGCGCACAAATCTTTAATGTGTGTACATTTAATTTTAGGGTGAGTTCCTAACTTCCTACAATGCTACAAATAGAGTACAAGTAGTTCGATAGTTCGTGAAGTATACATACATCACAAATGATCATTGAAGATGGATGTTTCGTCTTTAATAAATACGAGTCGAATTTTCTCTCATACGGAGTTAAGTGGAAATTCATTTTGTTTTCCACTTGCCTCTTTGTGAGAGAGGTTCTGACCTGTTGCTTTGTCTTCAATGAGACCAATTGTAGATAAATAACACAAATTTTCATTAAAGAGGGGTATATCCGTCACAAACTTTTGAAAGTTCAAATAATATTCACATAGATAAGAAAAGACAAGTCATTTTTAATTACTAGGCTTGATTTATCTAATTAAGTGAGAGAAACTTCATCCATTAGAAGCTTATGACGAATATATCCCTATCTATTACAAAGAGACTTGTGGCTTAAATAAATGGATCTCAATTTATACTCACATCACCTTTTGTCATGGTCGCAATATATTTTCCTAGAGCTACACCTTACAAGTTACAAGTGACTTAGACTCATAGGAGTGCTCATCTATTTGATAACTATTTTATTTGTTTCAATTATTTATTTATTTTTGACTATTTTCACTTTTACAAAATATAAAAATGGTAAACAAATAATTGAGACGGGATGGAGGTAGATTAACTGGTATAATTGGGATTGGACAGAGATAGTTTATTAACTGGTAACTATGACATATCAATTTGACATGCCCGAATGTTTATTGTTGGACTCAGTCAGTTATCTCTGAATAACTTGTTAATAAATGACCCAAAATAATCGATTTCGAATTGAGCTTACCCAAATTCTTTTGAATATGAGAATAACCCGACTCTCATCCCACCTGGTTACCTGTTTGGCATGTTTAGCTACTACCCACATTAATTAACATAATTAAATTGTTTATACTACAGTGGTTTCCAGCTATGATGGCAGCGGCCAAAGCGGAAACACCAGAAGCAAAGGCATCAGCCTTAGAGCAACTTAAAGAGGGGACCGTCCTACTTGAGGAGGCCTTTGTGAAGCTAAGCAATGGGAAGCCCTTTTTTGGAGGCGACAAAATCGGGTACATCGACATTGCCTTTGGGAGTTTCCTCGGTTGGGTCAGGGTGTCAGAGAGGACTAACAATGTTAAGCTCCTCGATGAAGGAAGCACTCCTTCACTTGTAGCTTGGGCTGACAAGTTTTGTGCCGATGAAGCTGTTAAAGATGTTATGCCAGATACTGATAAGCTTGCTGAGTTTGCTAAGATCATTATGGCTAAGAATAAGCCACCCTCCTCTTAGATTGATTAATCAAATCCTAAGTTATGATAGTTATATGATCCTCTGTCTCGTTATGTGTCGTATGTTGTGCTGCTGGTCACTTTTCGATTTCTATATGGGAGACGTTATAACGCGAAGAGTGTTCGATATGAAATATGTACGGTACAAAATAAGACAATGTTATCTTAGTGGTGTTGTGAGTTTGAGCATTTCTTTTCTTTGTAGTCTTGAATAATAAAAGATGATCAATTTGGAACTCGTGTATGATAGGTTCTTGGGAATTTTTTTTTAAAGTAGGGTTATTGAGACAACTATTTCTCGCTTTAGGGTTGTTTTGAAACTATTTCTCGCCAATGGGTCTACGTCATCACTTTTTTTTTTTACCAGAATTTAGGTAAATCGCTAACTGGGAAAGCGATTTACCTATTTTTCCATATTTTTATGAAACAAAACCCACCTTTAAAGCGAACTTAAATATTAAAGGGCAAAATCGCTTTGTGGGTTGTCGATTTACCCTATTTCCCTATTTCTCGCTTTAGGGTTGTTTTGAAACTATTTCTCGCCAGGTCTTTTTTTTATATATAAGGGCAAAATTGCTTTGTGAGTTGGCGATTTACCCCATATTTTCGTTCAAACTATTAGCGGTACCTTCTACTTTGTGGGAGTTGGGGAAAATTAGCAAAATCGCTAGCCCCTATAGCGATTTACCCCTTATTTTCGTTCCAAAATTGGCAGAAGGTCTGGTTTCGTAGAAATAGGGAAAAATAGGTAAATCGCTTTCCCAGTTAGCGATTTACCTAAATTCTGGTAAAAAAAATAAAAAGTGATGACGTTGACCCATTGGCGAGAAATAATTTCAAAACAACCCTAAATCGAGAAATAGTTGTCTCAATAACCCTACTTTGAAAAAAAATTCGGTTCTTTGCTGCAAGAAACATTTAATATTTTTTAGCCAAAAATTACATTTAGTTATGACGTTCAAGGCTCGCTGCAAGTGGGGCGTTTGAACTGGGCCTCGCCTGTAAATGGGCCTCAAGATGTTAAAGCAAATTGAAACAATAGATATTAATGCGTGCGGCTAAAGATCGTCGAAGCATTAATAATTATGGTCGAAAATTTACTAATGAACTACCGACTTTGCCCTTGTCATAAAAAATTACCACTATCTCTAACTAGGTTAAATTTTTACAAAAAAAAGTCGATTTCACTAAAAAATTATCAAATAAACACAAAGACGATTTCTTGAGACGGTTACAATGACGGATAACGATTACAAAAAATAATCAAGCTAGTAACGAAAATGAAGAGGTATGTTTACGGATTTAATTACTCGTAATATTTTTTTTTTTTTATTTAAAAAAAAAAAAAGAAAAATCAATAATGCTGCTAGAAGAGCTTACAACTTGTCAAGCCCTAGGGCCGGAAGAGGAGCCAGCTCGTCTGACTCTAGGGCTGGCAAAACTGACTCCTCTTCCGGCCCTAGGGCTGGACTAGTTGTCAGCTATTATTTACTTTTTTGTTTTAATTTTACTGTGACACCCCGCGATTTCACAATAAATTGAACTCATAGATTTGCAGCGGAAAATACGAGATTTTAAAAACTTTAAAAGCAAAACCGCGAATGTCAATACACTACAAGAAAACAACATTCAGACGACTGATATTGGCGACTAATTTCAGTTACTAAAATGAATTTGGCGACTGATTTCAGTCGCCAAGACCCAGTCGCAGTCATTAGTCGCCAAAAAAAATTCGGGCGACTACTTTCAGTCGCCAAATTTGGCGACTGAAAAAAGCGTCGCCTATTTGGTGAAATGGCGACTGAAAGCAGTCGCCCAAATTGGCGACTGAATACCTTGGTAGTCGCCAATTTGACGACTGAAATCTGTCGCTATCAGTCGCCATTTTGGCGACTACCAAGGTATTCAGTCGCCAAATTGGCGACTGATTTCGGTCGCCATTCAGTCGCCAAAAGGCCTTATAATTTGCAAAAATACAGGGGTTTTGGCGACTGAAAGTACTCGCCAAATGAACATTTCAGTCGCCAAAAAACCTGTGATATTGCAAGAAAATTTCTGTTTTCATCGTGCCATTTCGTTACCATACCATACCTGCAAGTATACAAGAAAACAACCATAATTTCACACATTTACAACAACACGATGTGAAACTAACATCCTCATATAGATAAAGAAAATTGTTTGAAGTTTACAAATCTTCTACAATGTTAACAAACTGAGTTTAAACAAGCACAAGTCACAAGTTTCTAAACTAATATCAGAAGCCAAGGGTGATATGGGGTTCGGTTTGCATACCACCACCTCCATTGCCTTCATCATAGTCTCGCCGAAAGGGAGGCGGACCTTGGTTGCAATTTTCGAACCTACTTTCCCAAGCCTTGAACTTTTCTTTCATTATCCTTAATTCTTCATCCCTTTCCACGTTTTTTCTTTTTTCCTCGTCAAGTGCGGCTTGGAGTCTTCCCACAACTGTCGGCTCGTAGGTTTGTTTTCCTCGTCATATGTTTGCACACCTACTTCCCACAATTGTTTCAATTCTTCCACCAAAGGTTGCAAATAAACATCTAAGGCGATTTTTGGATTATCAGGACCAGGAATAATTAGTGACAAGAAGATGAATTGTTTTTTCATACATAACCAAGGTGGTAAGTTGTATGGAGTAACCATTACGGGCCAAGAAGAGTACTTTCTACCAAACTGGCCAAATGGAGCAAAACCATCCGTACAAAGGCCAAGTCGCACATTACGGGGTTCCTCAGCAAAGTCGGGGTAAAGCATATTAAACCGCTTCCATTGCTCTCCATCACTCGGATGACACATCTTTCCCGGAGTACGGGAATTTTTCTTGTGCCATCTCATTTGCTCGGCAATGTTTTTGGTAGCAAACATTCTTTGAAGTCTAGGAGCTAGAGGAAAGTAAGTTACGGGATTTTCGGGTATTGGTTTCTTACTCTTTTCACCTCTTTTTTTTTCATTCTTTCCCTTTTTACCCTTCAAGACAATACTTCCCTCAATTGTCTTATATCTAGCCTTTTCACATTTACTACACTTGTCAAGCAAAGCATCATCCTTCCAAAAGAGCATACATCCATCGGGACATGCATCAATCTTGTAATGCGGAAGTTGTAGACCTTTCACTACTTTTTTGGTATTGTAGAATGATCGGGTCATGACATTATTATCGGGGATAACATCCTCAATCAAAGAAGCAATGCCATCAACACAAGTAAATGGCAAATTGTACTCACATTTCAAAGTTACTATCCTAGAGGCGGCTTCTAACAATGACATTTTGCTCCCTTCATATAATGGTTTTTCACTCGCCTTTAACATATCAAAAAAGGCTTTTGCTTGTGGGTGTGGTTCTTCTTCACTCATTGGTATATGATCATTATTGAAAATATTAGACTCAAATGCATCAACTACCATATCTCTATATGGGTTCTCATTTTGTGGGATTTGAGATTGTTCGGGAAGTGAAAAAAATGATTCTCCATGAGAAATCCAATTGTAGTAGTTTGGACAAAACCCGTTTGTATAAAGATGTTCTTGAACCTCAATGTCATGTAGATATTTCATGTTTTTGCATTTAATACAAGGACACCTAAGTTTCAGTGCTACTAAATCATACTCGTCTTGTTGTCTAGCAAATTCAATAAACTCGGCAACCCCCTTTATAAATCTAGCGGTAGGACGTCTTTTCTTATCAAGTCTATCTTCGTACATCCATGTACGCTCCAATCTCTTCATTTTAATCTAAACATTAACCAACACAACAAGTACAAAAAATACTAACACTAATCAAAACCCCAAATATTAACAACACTAACACAAACAATCATATTTATCAAAACCTTAATACGAAATACACTAACACAAATCAAAATCATTAATACTAACAAAATAATACTAATAACACTAATATTATTAACATACTCAAACTAATCAAAAAACACTAACCAAAACCCCTATACTACCAACACTAACCCAAATCATGAAAATTATCAAAACCCCATTACTAACCACACTAACCAAAATCAAAATTAACAATACCAACAAAATTAATACTAACAACACTAATAATATCAACAACACTACCACTAATCAAAAACCCCCAATTATTCTAAGGATTCAATTTACAACAAACACTTAACATCTCAACCAATAATCATCACAAATGTTTATATAAACATATAAAATCAACTAAATACAAGTAGGAATCACAAATTAAACAAACAAACTAAATTAATTGAAGGATTGAAATTAGAACAAATATACCTTCACCAATTAGAAGAAACAAAGCAACACAAGAAGAAGGAGAGCACAAATATCCGGTGGAGCTAGTGTCGGAGTGGTGGTCGGAGTGGTGGTTAAGGGAGTGGAGTAGTGGTGGTGGCGATTATGTAAAGGAAATGGGGATTTTCGGGTGTTTGAAGGAAATTGGTAAAGTATAGAGTGGCGGATGAGTTTTGCGATTCTGGAATAATACACAAATTGGCGACTGATAAGGTAGTCGCCAAATTGGCGACTGAAATCAGTCGCCAAATGGCTTATCACTCGCCAATTTGGCGACTGATTTCAGTCGCCCGAGTTTTTTTGAAAAAATTCAGAGGATGGTTTCAGTCGCCAATTTGGCGACTGATTTCAGTCGCCCTATTCTATTTTCAGTCGCTAAATTGGCGATTACTTGTATCAGTCGCCTTATAACAGTCGCCTGAAACAAGATTTCTTGTAGTGATATATTATAAAACCAAAACTTAATTTAATAAATTGTTTATACAAATTGTATCTTAAATAAATACAAGGGACATCGATCCCTTTGATAAAACACAGTGAAGATAATAAACTAATATAAATTTGATAAATGAATATTTGTATGATTTTAACCCCCACTTTAGCTCGGTTTTGTATGTCATTTGTGCTTTGTTAAGCCATTTTATGAGCTAATATCGTCTTCTAGGCGAATTCCTGTGTTATAACCTGTTTTGTAGGGAAAGTGACGTTTCTACGCCCTTTTTCTATATTTCCGAGCAATTGCCTAAAACCTGACGATTTGAAGAAACAAGCTTGACCATGTCAAAGGCATTTCGCGAAGGTTCACTAATTCAAAAGAGAGAAGAAGCAAAGACGGTTTCGTAGTTGTCGGAAGATCAATCAATTAGGCGGAAGAATTTATCGATTTACATCAAACCCTATCAACAAACCCGATTGAAGAGGTCAAGGGGGATGATGGAAGTCAATCAAAGCAAAGGAAGATGAAACGTTAGTCAAGAGCTTCTAGATGTCCACTTACCCGATACCCGATCGGGTATCCTTGCTGATCCGAGCATGGCGGCTTCAACCTCCTATTTTTGTCCTATGTGTTTAATGCCCGACCTCTTCTCCACGAAACCCTAATACTATAAATAGATGCTCTAGCCCCTCTTCTCAAATCATCAATATCAATCTCCAATCCATCTCTATCTTACACATCTTCTTTAGAATAATCTTTTCTTTTCTCTTTAGTTTTTAGTCTTTCTAGTTTAGATCATTTCTTCTTTTGTCTTTTGTTCTTAGTTTATTTCTGTCCATTTCATATCAAAACATTAGGTTAGTTCAATAAGAATTTCAATCTTTGTGATCTACTTTGTTGGGTTCAAGAGTTGTAATTCAAGGTACAATTATTCTATGCAAGGGATTTCTATTATCGTTATCATTTTCGTTGTTGATCGTCCCTAGGTATTCCTAATTTATCCTTTGCTTATTATCCTTTATTGTTTTCCATTTGATTGTTATTCATATCATTTAGATTCATTTTCATGTTGTTATAATCGTAGTTTCATTTCTTAGATTGTCAAGTAGCGTCGTTATTATCGCCTTATAAAGAGTCTAAATTATTGTCAAAAACCAACTAAATATGTCTATCCTAGTTTTAATTGTTAATATCATCTTAAACATAAACATAATCATGAGTGAGTAGTCACCTTTCTAGGGTGTAGGGTAGCCATGTTAGATTGATTAAAAGATGACAATTGGATAAAAGAAATTGTGCCTTTAAAACATTGTGTCTATGCATGTTTGGACTAAAACAATAGTTGACGATTCCTGATCAAAATCATTGACTAGTATGGAATTCTTTTCCAAGGTAGACATACGAGATTTGAATAGACAAAGCATGACATAGTGGATTAAGACCTAGTAAATCGCCTAAATGCCTGCTAGACCATCTGATCTATGATTGTAATGAACACATCATTCTTACGAACGCGCAATGAATTATTTGCATATCCTGTATTCAATTTCATCAATATGTCAATCTACATGTGTGAACCTACTCCCCTAGATGCTTCTCACTATTGTTAATTCATCATTTGTTTTATTGTTTTCATTTTAGTTTGCTCTTATTTTGTTTTTATTTATGTTCTTTATTAGTTTAGAATTCAAAACCCCAAAACTCAGAAAATCGTTAGATAAAACTCAATTGTGAGACGGCTCACATTCCATAGGAAATACCATCTCCCTGAGGATCGACCCCTACTTTCCTAATTACATTAATTTGTTATTAGCCTAGTCTGGGTAAATTATCTTTGTATTGGGCTTGCGACAGGCCCGATCAAATTTTGGCGCCGTTGCCGGGGAGCACGGTTTAATTTTCCTTTTTCTTGTGATTTTTATCGCAATTAGTTTTATCTAGTCTTTAGGAACCCAAATTCCTTTAGACCTCTCTTGATTTTTCATCTTAGCTTTCCAATCTTATGCCCAGATCTTCTAGACTAGGGACCCCTATTCCTTTAGACCCCGAACTAGAAAGAACTCTGCGTAGGAAATTAAAGCTATTCAACGAAATTTCAAAAGCTTCTGATATTTCAAGTTTAGATCGTATTCGTGAGAAATACTCGGATATCTTACCTAATCTTGAAGGAGAAGAAGATCCATTTTCATCTCCATTTCCAAAAACCAATCAACTTTCAACCAACATTCCATCTTCATCTTCACAAACAAAAATGGTTCGACTTTCCGACCATTCCAAACCCACCGCAGATACACTTCCAAAGGGTATCGCTACACCTCAAATTACAACCCAAAACTTCGAAATCAAACCTGCCTTCATCAATCTAATAGAAAGAAATCAATTTGGTGGCAATGCCACAGAAGATCCCAACCTTCATATCCAAAACTTCTGTGACTATTGCTCCACAATTAGACAAACTGGAGTATCCCAAGAGCAGATTAGGGAAATGCTTTTTCCCTTCTCTTTAAGAGGAAAGGCAAAACTCTGGATCAATAGTCTTGATCGAGTTCCCTTAGGAATAGTCGACTGGGATGGTCTAGCTCTTGCTTTCTATCAAAAGTACTTCCCACCAGAACGAACCGCACTCTTACGGAGTCAAATTACTGGATTCCGTCAGAGAGGCGATGAAAGCCTTTATGAGGCATGGGAAAGGTACAAAGAATTACAAAGAGAATGTCCTCATCATGGCCTTGATTCATGGTTCCTAGCTATCACCTTTTACAACGGTTGTTGTGGCGAATCGCGTCGTATCCTCGACTCCGCTAACAATGGTCGTTTCGATCAAATCGATGTAGAAATAGCTAGTGCGACTATCGAGTCAATGGCAATCCATGATTCTCAATATAGCAACTCGCGTGCTATGCCACTCAAAGCCAAGCAGGATGATTCAAGTAAAGTAGCACTCCTGGAAGCCCAATTAGCCCTTCTGCAGCAACAAGTAGGAAGCTCTTCCCAATCCAAGGAACATATCAACGTCACTAACCACGTAGTGGTATGTGAGACATGTGGGGTTGGAGGGCATAGTTTTCAAGAATGTAGAAGTTCAGTATAGCAACTCAATGCCTATCAAGGATATAGGCAAGGCAAGGCAACCCTTTCTCAAACTTCTATAACAAAAACACAAAAAACCATCCATTTTTGTCCTACAAAAGCACTAACATTCAAAATCCCCAACAACAAATTCAATAACCATTCATACCACACCAACAAAAGCCTTACAATCCACCTGGTTTTCAAAACTAGAGACCTTCATTCCAACCTAACTTCAACCAACCATACCAAAATCAACCTCAACACCAATCACCCCAAATTCATGGCCAACCTAATGACTCAAGCTTGAGCAAAATTGAATCCATGCTTCTACAAGTTGTTCAAAAGCAAGATTCAATGTTTGCTCAACTTCAAAAGAGTGATCAAGCTCAAAGTGCTGCCATCAAGATGCTTGAAACTCAAATGACCCAATTGGCTGCCTCTAATGCCCAAAGAAAACAAGGCCAACTCCCACCTCATGGTGAACAACCGAGGGACACCGCAAATGCTATCACCCTTAGGAGTGGTACCACTTATGCGGAACCTCAGCAACCCAAAGAACCAACAGTTGAGCCTTCACAAGTAGAAAGCCAAAAAGAAACCCAACCATCCACCGCTAAGGAAGCGGAAAAATAAACTGAAAAGAAGGATGAGCTTGAAAAGGAACCCATCAAAATTCAAGGTCCATTTCCCCAGCGTTTGAGGAGAAATCATAAGGAAACCCAGTTCAGCAAATTCATGGAAGTAGTCAAAAACCTCCAAGTAACGGTTCCCTTCACTGAATTAATCACTTAAATCCCTTCTTACACGAAATTCATGAAGGATATCTTGACTAAGAAGAGGACTCTAGATGATGTTGAAATCATCGCATTCACCGCTGAATGCAGTGCTTTATTGCAAAATAAGTCCCCTCCTAAGTTAAAGGATCCTGGTAGTTTCTCTATACCTTGCACTATAGGCACCTACACTATTGATAAAGCTTTATGCGATCTAGGGCTAGTGTAAGCGTCATGCCCTATTCCATATGTGAAAAATTGAATATGGGAATTCTCAAATGCACAAGTATCACCCTGCAAATGGCAGATCGTTCTCTAAAACAACCTATGGGAGTTTTAGAAGATGTGCCTGTTAGAGTAGGGAGGTTTTTCATTCCAGTCGATTTCATAGTGTTAGATATGGCTGAATATTCGCAAATCCCTATCATTTTAGGAAGGCCATTTCTACACACTGCGGGAGCAGTAATCGATGTCAAGAATGGAAAATTGACACTAGAAGTAGGTGATGATAAAGTCACCTACAACTTAAACAGTGCAATGAAGAGCCCTATGCTTGAAGAGCCTTGCTGTTTCCTTGACATTGTCGACTCAATCATTGATGAATCTCTGTATCCATCAATAATTGAGGATCCTTTAGAAGCAATCTTATTGTTAAAGGATATCTCTGAGAACGACAATTTTGAGATCAGTGAGCTGGAAAGGGACTTGACTGGAAAAGAGATACCATCTGAAGAAGTTGAGGAGTTCATAAGCTTAATCGATGCTCCTGCCAAGGCAGAAGTACATAAACCCGAACTTAAACCTCTTCCTTCAAATCTAAAATATGCTTTTTTAGATGAGTCTGAATATTGCCCAGTCATAGTGAGTGCTCTCCTAGATGAAAATCAGTTAAACTCACTATTGACTATCTTAAGAAGACATAAAAAGGCAATAGGATATAAGCTTGAAGATTTAACAGGCATAAGCCCCGACTTTTGCATGCATAGAATCAACTTAGAAGAAGGCCAAAAACCTTGTGTTCAAGGTCAACGCCGTCTTAATCCTAACATGCAAGAAGTAGTTAAAGCTGAAGTTATGAAATTACTAGATGCTGGCATAATCTATGCAATTTATGACTCGAAATGGGTTAGCCCTGTCCAAGTTGTTCCCAAGAAAGGAGGAACAACAGTAGTCAAGAATGAAAAGAATGAGCTCATCCCCACAAGAATTGTGATGGGATGGCGCATGTGTATTGACTACAGGAAGTTGAATCAATCAACTCGAAAAGATCACTATCCTCAACCCTTCATTGATCAAATGCTAGAGAGGTTAGCTTGCCACAAATATTTCTACTATCTAGATGGTTACTCAGGATTTTTCCAAGTTCCTATCCATCCTGAGGACCAAGAGAAAACCACCTTCACCTGTCCCTATGGTACTTTCGCTTATCCCCGAATGCCATTTGGCTTGTGCAATGCACCTGCAACTTTCCAGCGTTGCATGACTAGTATCTTTTCGGATTTTGTTGAATCTATCATGGAAGTATTCATGGACGACTTTAGCGTCTATGGCATTTCCTTTGATAATTGTTTGACAAATCTATCGAAAGTTCTAAAACGCTGTGAAGAAGTCGACCTTGTTCTCAATTGGGAAAAATGTCACTTCATGGTGAACGAAGGTGTAGTTTTAGGACACATCATTTCTGAGAGAGGTATTGAAGTGGATTGAGCTAAGATCCAAGTTATTGAACAACTGCCACCACCTGCTAATGTAAAAGGAATTAGGAGTTTCCTTGGCCACGCCGGTTTTTACTGACGGTTTATTAAAGATTTTTCAAAAATAGCCAAGCCCCTGACTGAGCTCCTTTTCAAGGATGCACCTTTTAATTTCACAAAGGAATGCCTTGAGGCATTCAACAAAATCAAACGCGCTTTAATCACCGCACCTATAATCCAGTCACCTGATTGGAATCTTCCATTTGAACTTATGTGCGATGCGAGTGATTATGCCGGTGGAGTTGTTTTGGGGCAAAGAAAGGAAAAGTTCCTTCATGCAATTTACTATGCTAGTAAAAACTTAGATCCTGCCCAAATCAACTACGCCACCACTGAAAAAGAACTTCTTGCCATTGTCTACGCCTTAGACAAATTCCGTTCTTACCTTATAGGATCGAAAGTCATTGTTTACACTGATCATGCTGCTTTGAAATATCTGCTTTCAAAGAAAGAGGCAAAACCTCGACTTATCCGATGGATCTTACTCCTTCAAGAGTTCGATCTAGAGATCCGGGATAAGAAATAAAGGAGCAGAGAACGTAGTCGCTGATCATCTCTCAAGGATAAGAGTAACTGAAATAGGATTGCCAACACCAATTAATGACTCGTTTGCTGATGATTCATTAATGGCGATTGCTGACTCTTCTCCTTGGTATGCTGATATGGCCAATTTTCTTGTCAGTCGCCAGCTACCTTCTGACCTTTCTTATAACCAAAGAAAGAGATTTTTGCATGATGCAAAATTCTTTGTTTGGGATGACCCTTATCTTTTCAAGCAGTGTTCTGATGGTCTTTACAGACGATGTATCCCCCAGTGGGAAGTTAAAGGAGTTTTAGAAGGATGCCACTCATCTGCTTATGGTGGTCATCATGGTCTGTCCAAGACCGTAGCAAAAGTCTTACAATCTGGGTTTTTCTGGCCCTCGATGTTTAAAGACTCAAAAGACTTTGTTATGGCTTGTGACGCTTGTCAACGAATGGGTCAAATATCCAAGAGACATGAAATGCCTCAAAACGGCATATTAGAATTCGAGATATTCGATGTCTGGGGTATTGACTATCAAGGACCATTCCCTTCTTCTAACGGAAATCGTTATATCTTAGTCGCTGTTGACTATGTTTCTAAGTGGGTAGAAGCAATTGCCACCCCCACTAATGATGCTAGAGCTGTGATACGGCTATTTAAGAAGATCATCTTTCCACGTTTTGGTGTACCCAGAGCCGTGATTAGTGATCGAGGAACTCATTTTGGAGAAAAGCAGTTAGACACTCTGCTTGCCAAATATGGTGTGTATCACAGACGAGGATTAGCCTACCACCCACAGACCAGCGGTCAAGTAGAAGTCTCAAACAGAGAGTTGAAAACAATTCTTCAGAAAGTTGTCTCAAGATCTAGAACTGACTGGAGTAATAAGCTCGATGACACCTTATGGGCTTATCGCACAGCTTTCAAAACCCCGATTGGAACATCTCCTTATCGGTTGGTTTATGGAAAGGCCTGTCATCTTCCTGTCGAGTTAGAGTATAAAGCTTACTGGGCTATCAAAGAACTCAACTTAGACACTAAGCTTAGCGCTGATAGACGACTTTTGCAAATCAATGAGTTAGAAGAATTTCGTTTGCAAGCTTATGAGAATTCTAGGATCTATAAAGAGAAAATGAAGCGTTGGCACGACAAGAGGATAATTAAAAAAGAATTTAATGTCGGTGACCAAGTACTTCTTTTCAACTCCCGTCTGAAAATTTTTCCGGGAAAACTTCGATCACGATGGTCTGGACCATTCACTGTCACTTATGTTAGCAAGTACGGCTATGTGGAACTAATGACTAGCAATGGTGAGAAATTCAAAGTCAATGGACACAGACTGAAACTCTATTATAGCAATTCTATCATCGGATGTTTAGATATTGTCTATACGGAGCGTCCATCCCCAACCCAATGATTTCATAGGAGAATTCGTCGAGCAGGACGTTAAACAAGCGCTCCTCGGGAGGCAACCTGTGTTTTCCCTTTTTGCATTCTTATTTTTGCTTTTTCCCTTTTACGTTGTTTTGTTAGATTTCTTTGCAGATGAAAGAGTTTTTGAAGAATCTATGAAGACCTTCCTTGTCAAGTCCAACAGACTAGCTTGGGGGAGTCTGCGCTGGCTAGTAAGCTTCATTCTTCTTTCATTTTTCCTTTCTTCCCATTAAGCATCTCGTTGCATATTTAATTTTTGTGCTCACATTGAGGACAATGTGATGTTTAGCTTGGGGGAGGGATTGCATTTTCCCATTTTGCATTTTAGTTGATCATTTTTCAAATTTTGAATAAGAAAGAGAAGATTTTAAAGAGAGATTTTAAAATTTTGAACACAATTGAATGTTTTTCATGCTTTGCTTGCTTATTTATTATGCTATCATGTTACATTTTCCCACACTTAGAGCTTTCAAAAGATAATGATTCAATATTCATTGAATTATGCATACGTGGGGATGTCTTGTACACAGTAGGCATGGAATGAATCTATAGATGAGTACGCTTGATCTTGACATTTGGCAAATTACATATATTGTAAGGTAGAACCACCTTAGACTGGTACATCTATACCTAGTCTCATTTAGGTGTGTGTAGTTCTCCTTGTGATGTGTGTCATGTCAAAACGCATAAGTATGGTTCTCATTTCATTTCTATAAGCATTGCATTCATGATTCACTATGATTTGAAGCCTTTTTCACTTTAATTTGCCCCTTAAAATAAGCCCCTTCATACAAATGTGATAAGCGAGATTTATGTCGTTATAAATCCGATATCAAACAATAATTTATAGGTCCAAACTAAAACTAACTAGGGCAGCTAGTGATAAGTCCGGGTCGATCACAGGGAGGCGGTCGATCTAATCAAATCTAGGGTCAAGTTCAGTTCTGCCAAGTAACAGGTTTTAATAGCTTGAGAGGTTGAGAAAGAGGGATAATAAACAAAAGCGATAATAAAAATGCAATATAAAGGGTACGAAAATCAGATGAAGGAAAAACTAGGGCAAAAACGGGATCACTATGTATCAACGGGATAGGTCAGCCAAGGTCTAAACAGCCTAAAGGGTCACAAAGTTGCTTGTCCGGCCTCCTAACCACCCCTAGCGACTCTGATAACTGGTCCGGTCTCACAGAAATCACTATCCTATGTGTCCACCGATCGGTGAAGGGCTTCCCACGATCAGTGTCAGGTCTATTTTCCCAATCACTTGGCCAGTCTCAGGGGAAATACACTAAACAAATGATAACCTAGCGTCCTAGGTCAGTCAAACGACAATTAAATCAAACATAGGTTCAGATGCATAAACGGTTTAATTGGAACCCCCAAATCCCGGATCCACAATAGTTCACCCTAGCCCTAGCATGCAGATTAGCTACTCATGGTGATAGATATTAAGCAAAACAAGAAGACACAGGATGGTATGGCAAGATTCATGGTCGAGAAACGTACAAACATGAACGAAAATGACAGAAAACGAAATAAAACTGAATCAGAACCTGAATTAGGGCAAAAACAAGGAGGATGCCGATCGGTATAAGGCTATGCCGATCGGTATAGTGTTGTAAATGATCGAAAACGAAAACGAAATTACTTCTAAATGAAATGGAATTACATAAATGAAAAATGGGAAATTGCTTTAGATCCGTGACAAGGGATCTGTGCTGCGGTGGTGAGATGCCCCTTTCGAGATCCGCTGCTTCTCCCACTTATAACCCTCCTTTAGGTCTAGGGTTAGGTTTTTGGCCTCCAGAATTGAGTCTTGGGCCTGTAGCTGAAGCTGGGCTTGCGTATTGGATCGGTCCATGTTGGACCTTAGAGTCTTGAGCGCAATCTTGGATCTTTGGTGAAGGCACCGATCGGCATAAGTGATGGGCCGATCGGCATCATGCTAATTGGACTCATCTTTTGGTCTTGGTTGCTCCATCCGATCGGCATTGGTGCTTCACCGATCGTTCTTGGGTCTTGAGGGTGACCAATGATCATGCTAACACTTCCACCGATCGGTCTAAGCACCTTACCGATCGTTCTTGGTGTTACAACCCCACCACCGATCGGTGAAGAGTATAAACTGATCGTCAAAGGCAGGAGGTCGATCGGTGAGAATTCCTGCACAGCGCACTGAACTTCAAACGCCCGCCATTTCTTCGTTACTTGGTCAAATGAAGCGTTTTTGGTTGCGTTTCGAAGATAAGAAGAAGATCTTTCGGTGGCAACTTGAATCGCCTCGTTCCAATGTCTAGAACTCAAGATATGGCCTCTCAAAGATGACCCTAGTGAAGGAGGGTCTCAAATCATAATCTTGATTTGTTTGAGCTCGATGTTGCTTCTTCATTATAGCTGGCCCAATCGGTATGACATGTATTTGAGCCTTGTTTTACTTACTTTTCATCCAGAATCGATTGCGTGAGTTGGTGAAAGCTTGGTTCTTGATCCTTTATTCCTCGTGTTTAGCCAAAATGCTTTCAAATCACCCATAAAGGGCGTGAACTCTGCAAAATAGACATGAAACATACCAAAGTAGCAAACGAGAGGAATACGAGTAGAAAAGAGCTCAAAGGAGCTACCTATGATGCACAAATGGGGTAAATGTGTAGGCAAATGTGCATATGGAATACGCACATCAAATCTCCCCAAACCAAACCTTTACTTGTCCTCAGGTAAAGCAATAGAGACAAGCATGGATCGAGATCATAGCTCAAGACACATTTACTCAAACTAGTGTGAACAATGGCCATTACAAGTGCAGCAGGAGCATACGCGTGAGAGTCGACCTTCAAAACAAGTCTCATCTAGCCTAACAGTCAATGCTCTTCATGAATACTCAAGACCTTGCAATCGAGCTCAAAAATAAAGACTCAACAAGCATTTTCAACAGCATGAATCAAATCAATGAAGTAGTACTCAAGATACTATATGTTCTCAAGGTATGCGAGGTACAAGGCGTAACGGGGCTGAAGTTCAAGGTGGAAGGTGGCTGCGTGCTAACGCGTTTGGGCATGTGTGGCTCAATAGTGACTAGTGGCTGCGTGACCACTTGGACTATTTCTTCAAATGTTACCCATTCACAACATTCATTAACATCATCCCAGCTTCTTGTTCAACACTTATAGGATTTAGCCATAATTTCTTCTCTTATGATTAGTTTGGCTTCTTATGACTTCATTTGTTCATTTGATTCTCAGCGCCTTAGCAAAATTGACTCCTTAGTGCCTTTTCACACCAGGTTTTTAGCAAAACTTCCACTTTTGATGAGCAGACCGATCGGTTTGACATCATACCGATCGGTTTTGATAGTATTTCCCAGACAGAATTATCACTTTACACACATTTAGATTTCATTCAGCTTAGTTACAGTACTCCTTGTCCTAACACGCAACCAACAGTCAAGGTGGGTGAGTATATGGCATGTAGTTTGAGTATCCGGGTTGTAACCAAGGTTATTATAAATCAATGCGGGCTCAAGAACAAGGACCTAAGTCTAAAGGGATAAAAGAGGCTGTTTTGGCCATGTGGAGTTCAATTTTTGTGGGTACCCGGTCCCGCAGGACTTAAGTGCATACCCTCGGAAAATAAATTGAGCTACTAAGTCACACAATGAGACAATGCAAGAGCATACGAGCTAAGATTTACAATACGACATTGAGAAGCATTTCGATGCAAAGTTGACTCACATCAAGCATATCAATCAAGCATGTTCGACTAGTTAATCCAATCTAATCTCTAGATGTCCTACCATAAGAGTTCAAGCCAATGTCACGAAAAGTAGAGCTAAGTGTAAGAGCAAAATAGACATTAAGCACATCTCAATCCACAAAACAAGACCAAAAGCAACATGGACAACTGTCCCCCTCCCCAAACCAAATTGAGCAATGTCCTCATTGCGACCACTCAGGGCGGGTCACAAGATAAGTCATGGGGGCAGGAATAAAGAAAGCAAAGAGGGCAAAGTGTATACCATGTAAGAGCAGATGGTTAACCTCCCCAAACCAGCATCGAAGAATCTTTTTTGTAGTTGCATGAACATTGGCTGGCAGGGCTGATCATCATGTGGTCACCGATCGGTGGAATCTGCAGTTTGATCGGTAGAGAGCAGCCCACCATCGGTAGACTTCCTTCTGTGATCGGTGGAGGTCATCTCTCTGATCGGTGAGCTCTGTTCTGCACCAGTTCTCCTCAACTGCAAACATATAAGACAGATAAAACATGAGAACTATAGGAAACGCTCTCTCACATCACTCACAAATGTCTTAAAATGTCTCAAAACGAAAGCAAAAATTGTCTAACTATTACAACTGAAATAAGATTGTTCCAAAAACGAAAAGCAAATAACAACGGGTTGCCTCCCGGAAGCGCTGGTTTCAGTTAGGTCCCGCACGACCTTGTTTAGCTTCGGATCAAGTGTAGGGAATGTCATCAGCACAGGCCTCTCTTGGCCTCCAAACAGCACGAGCATCCACAGGAGGATGGTTGGGCCATAGTACACTCGGCAGACCGGCAAGGGGCGAATCTCCGTGCCCGGTTGATCTCGGATGGCCTCGCCAATCACGTGAGTCATAAATTCCTGCATCCAAAGGTTGAAAAGTCTCCAAGGTGTCTCCAAAGATGTGAGACGGAGATATAACATTAACAGAACAGGCAGAACTCATAGCATCAACACTAGCAGGAGACAGGGGAAGGTCAGAACTAACAATCTGGGGCAGGGGATGATCATGGAGCTCTGTGGGGGGTGGATGCCGATCGGCAAGGGTGTGAGGCCGATCGGTGGGTACTGCAGACTGACAGGTGAGGTCTCCAAACTGGTAGGTGGGGTCCTTTAATGGCCGGTTCTGGTCTCTAATGATCGAATTGGTCTTTACAACTAAGGGAGAGCGGGGTGTATCATAAGGTTTAAACACTAGAAGTTCACCCCCCACCTTAAAAGTCAAGGTCCTCTTAGCAACATCAATAATAGCACCTGTAGTGTGTAGAAAAGGTCTCCCTAAGATGATAGGGATGTCGGCATTTTCAGGTATGTCTAACACTACGAAATCGACCGGTATGTAAAACCCACCCATCTTAACCGGGACATCCTCAAGTAAACCCAAAGGTCGTGAAGTGGTCCTATCCGCCATTTGGACTGTCATATTCGAGCTCTTGAATTGGGTCAAGCCCATCTTCATAGCTAAGGATAAGGGTAGGACACTAACACTAGCTCCTAGGTCACATAAGGCGTTTTCGATGTTAATTTTGCCTATGACGCAAGGGATACTGAAGCTACCGGGATCAGCAAGCTTAGGTGGAGAGTCACTTTGTCGAGGTGCACTACACCTTTCTGTAAAAGCGACGGTCTCAACCTTGGGGAGGGTCTTTTTCCGGGTTAAGATGTCTTTTAGGAATTTAGTATAAGAGGGTACTTGCAAAACTAAATCTAGAAATGGAATAGTGATGTCAAGTTTAGTAAGTACCTCTTTGAACTTACCGAATTGTTCCTCATACGGGGATTTCTTCTTAAGACGACCAGGGAAGGGAAGCTTAATGTTCATCCCAGCTTCTTCTGCCTGCTTCCCTTTCCCCAAACCAGCTTCATCATCATTCCCAGAAGCTTTGAAAAGTTCAGACCGATCGGTATAGGGGATGGGACGATCGGTGGGAGTGATATTCTGGCCATTTTCTTCGTTTTTCTGCTTCTCAGACCTCTCAGCATTCTTCTCAGAACTTACTGCTCTGTCCTCAGCCTCATAGGTGGTCCCACTCCTCAATGTTATGGCATTCACATGGTGGACATGATCGGTGGTTTTGCTAGGCTGAGATGGGAGGTGGCCTTGCTGCCTTTGAGCTTGTGAGGCAGCTAGTTGAGCTATCTGAATCTCCAAGTTCTTAATAGCCCCCGCCTTTTCTTGGTCCATTTTAGCCACTTGAGCAATGAGGTGCTCCTGGCTTTTCTGCATTCCCATCAGCATCATCCTCAAATCGTTCATATCTGTGAATGTAGGAGGCTTGAAGGGTTGACGTCTGTTTTGTTGCTGGTATGGAACTTGACCGATCGGTTGAGATGGTTGGCCGATCGGTGGATGCTGGTACTGAGGGTTTGGCCTATTGTACAGCTGGTTGAAGTTCTACTGCTGATAGTTCTGATAAGCAGCAACCTGTTCTACTACCCCTGGGTACCCAAAATTGTCCAGAGTGTATTGTTGTTGGAGGGAACCGATCGGTGAGGGTATAGGGCCGATTGGTGGAGCAATCGTCGGGGCTGTGTTGACCTTCAAACTGGCCAACTGGGCTTTAAGATCCTCGATTTGGGCTGTCATACTCTGTTGGAAATGACCTTCAGTGCCTATAGCAGCCAAAGTAGTGGAAGATTGGCCATATTGGATACTATGGCTAACCATAGTCTCTATCAACTCACGAGCCTCAGCTACTTCCACGTTAGAGAACTTCCCATTTGCCGCGGACTCCAATGACCTCCTTGAGTCCGGCATTAGAGCGTTGTAAAATGTCATGGCCATGAACCCTTCTCCAAACCCATGATGTGGGCATTGCTTCTCCAGGGTTTTGAACTTCTCCCAAGCATTGTAGAGATTCTCATTGAGGCGCTGTCTAAACCCGGTGATTTGCATCCTTAGGTTGGCCGTCCTCTCCGGCGGGAAAAACTTCCTGTAGAAAGCAAGGACTAGGGTGGCCCATGTATTGCTAGTTGCGACCGGCAAGGTTTCCAGCCAAGATGATGCTTTGTCCCTCAATGAATGAGCGAACATCATCCTCCGGAGTTGATCTTGTGTCACCCCTTCGTGGGTGATCAATTGGCAAAGGTCACAAAATCGGTTGATGTGGCGCGCCGGGTCTTCGGATAGCGCACCACCAAATTGTTCTTTGTGGATGAGGTTGTAGAAGGATGGGTCAATTTTAAAGTTTGTGGCTGTGAGGTTCGGTTTGAGAGTCCCTGTAGGAACTTGCTCAGCCGAGGGCACGGCTTCGTCAGCTAGTCTAGGCATGGTTTTTCTTGGTGATGTGGGTGGGGTTGATGTTGGTGAAATTGTAGGTGATGGTGAGGATGTAGGTGTTATTGTGGGTGTTTGTGTGCTTTCGTTGTCAGCCAGCCTTCGATTTCTGCGCAGTAATCTTTCTGGTTCAGGATCGAAGTTCAGCAGGGCAGCAGAGTTTCTCCTGCGCATAAACACTGGCAAGACAAATCAGAAAACAAGGCAAAACCGACCGGTGGGGGGTATGTACCGATCGGTATAAGGGCAAAATTTCACAGAAGTCCATTCGAACAGAAAAGAAACACCAAATTAATCAGAAAATCGCCTCCCCGGCAACGGCGCCATTTTGATAAGCGAGATTTATGTCGTTAAAAATCCGATATCAAACAATAATTTATAGGTCCAAACTAAAACTAACTAGGGCAGCTAGTGATAAGTCCGGGTCGATCACAGGGAGGCGGTCAATCTAATCAAATCTAGGGTCAAGTTCAGTTCTGCCAAGTAACAGGTTTAATAGCTTGAGAGGTTGAGAAAGAGGGATAACAAACAAAAGCGATAATAAAAATGCAATATAAAGGGTACGAAAATCAGATGAAGGAAAAACTAGGGCAGAAACGGGATCACTATGTATCAACGGGATAGGTCAGCCAAGGTCTAAACAGCCTAAAGGGTCAGAAAGTTGCTTGTCCGGCCTCCTAACCACCCCTAGCGACTCTGATAACTGGTCCGGTCTCACAGAAATCACTATCCTATGTGTTCACCGATCGGTGAAGGGCTTCCCACGATCGGTGTCAGGTCTATTTTCCCAATCACTTGGCCAGTCTCAGGGGAAATACACTAAACAAATGATAACCTAGCGTCCTAGGTCAGTCAAACGACAATTAAATCAAACATAGGTTCAGATGCATAAACGGTTTAATTGGAACCCCCAAATCCCGGATCCACAATAGTTCACCCTAGCCCTAGCATGCAGATTAGCTACTCATGGTGATAGATATTAAGCAAAACAAGAAGACACAGGATGGTATGGCAAGATTCATGGTCGAGAAACGTACAAACATGAACGAAAATGACAGAAAACGAAATAAAACTGAATCAGAACCTGAATTAGGGCAAAAACAAGGAGGATGCCGATCGGTATAAGGCTATGCCGATCGGTATAGTGTTGTAAATGATCGAAAACGAAAACGAAATTACTTCTAAATGAAATGGAATTACATAAATGAAAAATGGGAAATTGCTTTAGATCCGTGACAAGGGATCTGTGCTGCGGTGGTGAGATGCCCCTTTCGAGATCCGCTGCTTCTCCCACTTATAACCCTCCTTTAGGTCTAGGGTTAGGTTTTTGGCCTCCAGAATTGAGTCTTGGGCCTGTAGCTGAAGCTGGGCTTGCGTATTGGATCGGTTCCATGTTGGACCTTAGAGTCTTGAGCTCAATCTTGGATCTTTGGTGAAGGCACCGATCGGCATAAGTGATGGGCCGATCGGCATCATGCTAATTGGACTCATCTTTTGGTCTTGGTTGCTCCATCCGATCGGCATTGGTGCTTCACCGATCGTTCTTGGGTCTTGAGGGTGTCCAATGATCATGCTAACACTTCCACCGATCGTTCTAAGCACCTTACCGATCGTTCTTGGTGTTACAACCCCACCACCGATCGGTGAAGAGTATAAACCGATCGTCAAAGGCAGGAGGTCGATCGGTGAGAATTCCTGCACAGCGCACTGAACTTCAAACGCCCGCCATTTCTTCGTTACTTGGTCAAATGAGGAGGTTTTGGTTGCGTTTCGAAGATAAGAAGAAGATATTTCCGTGGCAATTTGAATCGCCTCGTTCCAATGTCTAGAACTCAAGATATGGCCTCTCAAAGATGACCCTAGTGAAGGAGGGTCTCAAATCATAATCTTGGTTTGTTTGAGCTCGATGTTGCTTCTTCATTATAGCTGGCCCAATTGGTATGACATGTATTTGAGCCTTGTTTTACTTCCTTTTCATCCAGAATCAATTGCGTGAGTTGGTGAAAGCTTGGTTCTTGATCCTTTATTCCTCGTGTTTAGCCAAAATGCTTTCAAATCACCCATAAAGGGCGTGAACTCTGCAAAATAGACATGAAACATACCAAAGTAGCAAACGAGAGGAATACGACTAGAAAAGAGCTCAAAGGAGCTACCTATGATGCACAAATGGGGTAAATGTGTAGGCAAATGTGCATATGGAATACGCACATCAAAATGCTTCACAAAATAATAGCTACAAATAAAAACTGCCTACCTTTTGAGCTAGTAGCTAGACTATGGTGTATGGGTGTTCTTTTGAGAAGATTTGTTCTTATCTGTCAAAGTGAATTTGGAGAACGAAAAATATTCAAGAAGTGATGTTCAAAAGAAAATATAAGAAAGAAAGAAGAAAAATTGAAAATTGAAAATAGAAAAAAAAGAAATAAGAGAAGAAGTTGTGAGTATCTCCTCAAAATGTCAAATCAATAGAAGGAGTTTACCCTTGTGTTTCGTGTGTAATAAGCCAAAACCGTTACTTCTGGCTTCGCTATTCGTCTTGTGGGAAATTCATCGAAAGTTTGGATTGAGTATTCATTTATCATTGGTCAGTTGCTAGCTCATTCTAAACCTTCACATGACCATAACTATTTGTCCACCTTTCACCCATTTCCCAAAACCTTCTTCATCTTTTTTCGGCTTCTTTTCTATGTGCATTGTGATCTTTGACTTGTATTTTGAATTGTTTACCATATTAGACTGCGGACACATTTTCATAAGTCGTAGATAGGTGAGTGTCTCAAAAACATTTACACATAAAGAAATCACCTTTTACATACAATGAGTGTTCGAGTGTGCCGTGAGAGTCCATTTGTCAAAATATCGTGCAAGAGCCGAAAGTCTGTAGTGAAATTCTTTGTGCTACGCCGTTATGTAAATCTCAGCCATGTTTACGTATCATTCTTGCCCACGTTGCTTTTGGGTTATGATTCATTATGTTTCCAAAGTTTTTACGTTGAGATTTGTTTCTTGATGGTATAGTAGCCAATGCTTGCAACCTTGTCCTGGTATTGTTTGTTATGTTTGCTTGAGGACAAGCAAAGGTTTAGCTTGGGGAGTTTGATAAGTGAATATTTGTATGATTTTAACCCCCACTTTAGCTCGGTTTTGTATGTCATTTGTGCTTTGTTAAGCCATTTTATGAGCTAATATCGTCTTCTAGGCGAATTCCTGTGTTCTAACCTGTTTTGTAGGGAAAGTGACGTTTCTACGCCCTTTTTCTATATTCCCGAGCATTTGCCTAGAACCCGACGATTTGAAGAAGAAAGCTTGACCAAGTGAAAGGCATTTCAAGAAGGTTCACTAATTCGAAAGAGAGAAGGAGTAAAGACGGTTTCGTAGTTGTCGGAAGATCAATCAATTAGGCGGAAGAATTTATCGCTTTACATCAAACCCTATCAACAAACCCGATTGAAGAGGTCAAGGGGGATGATGGAAGTCAAGTCAAAGCAAAGGAAGATGAAACGTTAGTCAAGAGCTTCTAGATGTCCACTTACCCGATCGGGTAAGTGTGTACCCGATCGGGTATCCTTGCTGATCCGAGCATGGCGGCTTCAACCTCCTATTTTTGTCCTATGTGTTTAATGCCCGACCTCTTCTCCACGAAACCCTAATACTATAAATAGATGCTCTAGCCCCTCTTCTCAAAGGCATCAATATCAATCTCCATCTCCATCTCTATCTTACACATCTTCTTTAGAATAATCTTTTCTTTTCTCTTTAGTTTTTAGTCTTTCTAGTTTAGATCATTTCTTCTTTTGTCTTTTGTTCTTAGTTTATTTCTGTCCATTTCTTATCAAAACATTAGTTTAGTTCAATAAGAATTTCAATCTTGTGATCTACTTTGTTGGGTTCAAGAGTTATAATTCAAGGTACAATTATTCTATGCAAGGGATTTCTATTATCGTTATCATTTTCGTTGTTCATCGTCCCTAGGTATTCCTAATTTATCCTTTGCTTAT
Source organism: Heliosperma pusillum (assembly GCA_022085475.1). Lineage (NCBI taxonomy): Eukaryota > Viridiplantae > Streptophyta > Magnoliopsida > Caryophyllales > Caryophyllaceae > Heliosperma > Heliosperma pusillum. Next base: position 43,727 of record JAIUZE010070235.1, read on the forward strand.
TATCCTTTATTGTTTTCCATTTGATCGTTATTCATATCATTTAGATTCATTTTCATGTTGTTATAATCGTAGTTTCATTTCTTAGATTGTCAAGTAGCGTCGTAATTATCACCTTATAAAGAGTCTAAATTATTGTCAAAAGCCAACTAAATATGTCTATCCTAGTTTTAATTGTTAATATCATCTTAAACATAAACATAATCATGAGTGAGTAGTCACCTTTCTAGGGTGTAGGGTAGCCATGTTAGATTGATTAAAAGATGACAATTGGATAAAAGAAATTATGCCTTTAAAACATTGTGTCTATGCATGTTTGGACTAAAACGATAGTTGACGATTCCTGATCAAAATCATTGACTAGTATGGAATTATTTTCCAAGGTAGACATACGAGATTTGAATAGACAAAGCATGACATAGTGGATTAAGACCTAGTAAATCGCCTAAATGCCTGCTAGACCATCTGATCTATGATTGTAATGAACACATCATTCTTACGAACACGCAATGAATTATTTGCATATCCTAAATCCAATTTCATCAATATGTCAATCTACATGTGTGAACCTACTCCCCTAGATGCTTCTCATTATTGTTAAATCATCATTTGTTTTATTGTTTTCATTTTAGTTTGCTCTTATTTTGTTTTTATTTATGTTCTTTATTAGTTTAGAATTCAAAACCCCAAAACCCAGAAAATCGTTAGATAAAACTCAATTGTGAGACGACTCACATTCCATAGGAAATACCATCTCCCTGAGGATCGACCCCTACTTCCCTAATTATATTAATTTGTTATTAGCCTAGTCTGGGTAAATTATCTTTGTATTGGGCTTGCGACAGGCCCGATTAAAACTACACGCTAAGGGTGAATCGGTGTAAACAAAACGATCGCTAGCTCACTCGCCACAACCTCATGCAAACACCAACCTGCAACATGTTCATCCATTAAAAATGAATGACACAGTTAGTGGGGAGTAACTCCGGGTTCTCCCAGCCATATCACAAGAAAACACATATAGGCAACAACTTAAGCACATACCGTCATACATATAATTACATGATGTGAGATATGAGTATATATATTTTATGATAAAAAGGCACAAGCATGAGAAGTATCAAACAATATGCATCATCATAATACAATCCGACTCGGGGAAGACTCCCCTTGGCAACTATATATACGCTAAGGGCTTCCATCTCACCATTAGTGACATATACTTGAAAAGGTAGGGACTCAACATACAAACCAATTCAAGGCATTCAATGGTCGCAAGTAATCAAACACACACTCTCACAGTAAATAACACGCACTAGCATCATGTACATAGCAAGTATGATCAAAACACGTCCACGGGATAAACATTTCCCTGAATCATATACGATAAACATTTCGTATATGCAAGACTCATTTCCTCCCGGTAGGACGACGATAATAATACGGTCCTAGTCTAAACCTGGCCAAACTCTCAGAATGAACATGTTCCGATTCGACATGCGATAAACATTTCTCATCCAAGACTCGATCAACACAAAGGACGTCGAGTACCCCAAATTCGGCTAAACTACACAAAAGAGGCGAAAAGAGCACAAGAATCATAGATAAGCAAGTACGCTATATGCAATGACACCACCTCGCAAGGATACAACATTTGACAGCCGGGTCGTTCAACACATCGCGTTCGCCTCCCAACTGTAATACCCATAAAATCCGTCAATAAAATAAAAAGGAAATTTAAAAATAATAATAATAAAGTATCAATAAGAGATAAAATGGAAAATTTGGTAACAATACAATTACCGCTAGTCGCTTAATTTAATAATAAATATCGTCGTCAAACATTAAGGATAAATAATAATAAAATGCATTCAAATTCACCCATTATAAAATGAGAAAAGAACATATATAATCCTTGTGTCGATAATTGGTAAAATCATATTGCATTTGGAAGTTGTATAAAACACCGTCGCGTGCATCATTTTTCGTCGCGCAAAACCCGTCTCAACGCCACCTTAGGCGAGATTGCAAGCAGCCATAATAACTCCTTTGGACAACCCTAAGAATGCCAAGAAAATGGACCAATGCATGAGACTCTCATGCTTCCCCTTTGTCCCCCATGCTCATGCCACTCCCCATTCCCTATACCTCCTCTTTATTTTTCCAACCCTCCTCTTCAACACTCAATTTAATAACATACCACCTTCCCATCAGATTTTCATTCAGAACAAAACAACAAAAACAAAAATAGAGAGAGAGGGAGAGCAAGGAAGAAACCAAGAGAAAGAGAAGAAGAAGAAGAAGAAAGCTAAGAGGAGGATCTTGCCTAAACACCAAGTTCTTCACCTTGTAAGGACTAAAACACTACACTTTTCTGATTTTATTCTCATTCACTACTAAATCATGAGTGAAACAAATCTTAAAACGAACTATAAGAGTCTCCATTCATGCATGCATGAACCTAAGCACATAATAATCATCAAAGTGTCAAATCCGGAGGTTGATTATGAACAGACGATAAATCGAACTGAAACTTGTTATTTCAGTGTGAAAAAAAATATATGTAGTACCTCTGCACGTCCTTAAATTTTTTACAAATTTTTGTCTGATTCTCATGTGTCGTTTGTAAATGAAAAATCATACACTAAAACGTGATTCTGGACAAACCGAATCTACATGTCCCAATGTTTGAGTCTTAAAATGTAACTTAAAGGATTAATGAAGACAAACCCTTTTACCACAATAAACTTCAATGCATATAGCAGTTTAGGCTCTGGAATCAACTCATTTCATTCTGTTAAGACGGATTTAGGCATTGCTACTTTTGTTGTCCCGAAATCCAACACATTCTGGTAAAACATGATTTTTGGTATCTTAAACTCAGTTTTAGACTTTGACCTAGAAGTACTTAAAGTTAGTAGACTCATAAGGGAATCTACACAAACTAACCACACCTTAAAATATAATGTTTTCAATTTATAATGATTTTTACAATTGTAACACCCGGAAATGTACCCTATTTTTCTAGTAGAAATATTTTACGAAATCTTTTCAGCGAATTTAAGTTTTAATTTAGCTTTTTATGTTTCGAGTCGAATTTTGAATTTCCGAGTTCGTATTTGGAATTTCTGCGAGATTTCATGAAAATGCCGTCTTAAGGCGAGTTTGACTTTTGGTTGACTTTTCTTGACTTTTGAGTCGAGTTTGACTTTTCTTGAATATTTAAGTCGTCTTTGACTTTTCTTGACTTTTGAGCCGTCTTTGACTTTCGTTGACTTTTTTCCCACTTACTCACCCTACATATACTCCCTCATACTACCTCACCTTAACCTAATTTCCCTCACAACTCAACATCTTCTTCTTCCTCACCATAAACACCAAAACCTAGCCTCCATTTTTGATCCGTCTTCAAATCGTCACTACTCCTTCGTTACTCGCTCAAATTCACGTAAGTTCGTCTTATTATTCCCCTCTCATCCTCCTCTATCCGTATTGGTAATAAAATTACCGTCTTTCTCGCTTTTTAAATTATCCGTCTTTCTCAAGATGAATTTTCTTCATCTTTTATTACCTATTTGTAGGTGGAGACTACTAGGAAGGTTTAGTAATCGATTAAAGACGCGTAAAGGTAACGGTGAAGGGTTACTCGATATCATTTACGTGTTTTACATGATTTCCATGTTAGAATTCGTTTTTTAGAATACAATTAGAAAGCTTAGAAATTATGATTTTGATGATGATTGTTGTTAGTTGATGATTGTTGATGATGAATATTGATTGTTGATAGTTGATAGAAGTGAATTATGAAAATTGGAAATTATAGAAATGGTGTTGTTGTTCTCGGGTGACCCGTGCAAATTCACAGCACTGACCCTTTTTGGTATAATGCTCATATCTCCTTCGTTACTTGTTTGTTTTGGGCTTGTGACCACTCGTTGGAACCGTAAGAGGATAAGCTATCACCTCGACTTGGAATTTCTGCATTCCCATATCTAGAACTCTAGTTATGACAGTTTGAAGTGAACCCTTGTTTAAGTTAGTTTCCAAACTTGTTGTTTTGGAAAGTTATCTATGTTTCTTAGTTATTATGATTCTTAAACTTGGTCTAATGCTTGGGTATCATGTATTGATTCATGTTTTGGATATATGATATGTTCATTCGCATGTATCACATGTTTTGTGACGGTTTTTGCTATGTCCCACTTTGAGTCGGTTTTCACAAATGTTACGGTTTGAGCACGGTTTTGTCTGGTGCTTTGTACTCTCATTCCCTTGGCTACCTTCCCGTTCGTAAGGCTGGAATGTCGGAACGGAGAGGTATCCTACTGCTTAAATGCATGTGTTAGTGGGCATACGACGACGTTTTTGGGAGTTGAACGCTATGCGTTGATCGACCCGGCCGTCAAATGTTGTATCTTTGCGAGGTGGTGTCATTGCATGTAGCGTACTAGCTTGACTTTTGACTATAGATCTCTTTCCGCCTCTTTCGTGAAGGTTGACCGAATTTGGGGTACTCGTCGTCTATGATTGACCGAGTCTTGGATGTGGAACGTCTTACCACATGTCGAATCGGAACATGTCTTATTCCGAGAGTCTGGCCAGGTTTAGACTAGGACCGTATTATTATCGTCGTCCTACCGAGAGGATTAGAGTCTTATGTGTACGAAACGTCTTATCGTACATGGTTCCGGGAAACGTCTTATCCCGTGAACTTATTTGTCTAGGTCATGAGTATACGAAACGTCTTATCGTATACGGTTCAGGGAAACGTCTTATCCTGTGGACTTCCATTGGCTTGTCTTGCTATTGTACACGATGCTAGTGCGGTTCATTTACCGTGAGAGATGTCGTCAATATATTGGTATGGTTGGATGAATGATTATATGATTGATCATTGAATGACTTGGTATGGTTTGTTTGTCGAGTCTCAATCTTATCAAGTATATGCCGCTAACGGTGAGATGTAAGCCCTATTGAGTATATAGTTGCCTAAGGGTGTCTTTCCCGAGTCTTTGAATAACATGATGGTTTCGGAATTGATTTCCACATGATCTTATCATTATATATTGTATTGCCTATCTTTTCTTATCGTACCTCACATGTATATTTATATATGCATGCTCTACTTTTGTATTTCCTTATATGTACGTTAAAGGTGATATGGCTGGGAGAACCCGGAGTTACTCCCCACTGACTGTGGCGTTCATGTTTTTCATGAATGAACAGGTTGCTTGCTTGGATGCCTTTTTGGATATGATGTTTTGGGGTTCGGGTGTGAGCTAGCGGGCGTTGTCCCTGGAAGTTTTCACCTCTAGACGATATTAGCTAGTGTTGTTAAACACTTGTTCTTTGCTAACATTTTAAGGGACCCCGTCTCTTTGTTGTATTTCCGTATTTAGTTTGTAATATTTGACACTCCTCGTTTTAATTAAATTGCATGTATAAAAGTTTTTAAAACTACCTATTTCCGCAATATAATTCACATGCTTGTTTGTTTTATATTTCCGCATTCGCGAGGGTTGTCACAGTTGGTATCAGAGCTTTGATCGCTCCCGACGCACACACGTGAACCCTAACTTAAACTACTTGACCTTGAAATAATAAATGAGAGAGTTGGGTAGAAGTTAAGGACTTTAAATGGTAGTCTTTGTGTTTATGCTAATTGATAGGAGTAACTTAATTTGTTTGTGTTTCTTATGAAGATGGTTAGACCGCGATTAGCTGAGAACGTTATGATGGAAGCTCTTGCTCAAGTGCTGAAAAATCAGCAAGATGCAGCTTTAGCTCATGCCAACCAAGTTCCCCCTAGAAGGGAGGATAACCATCAGGGTGGCTATGCTTGGGTGGCGGGGCAAATTGCAAGGAGTAAAATTGTACCTGATGGTGGAGAACCGGACCCTACAGAGTTATCCGGTTGGTTCCGTGAAATGGAGAAGCAGTTTGATCTATACCAAGTCCGAGAAGAGGACAAGGTTAGGATCGCAAAGCACGTTCTGGTGAGGGAAGCCGACAACTGGTGGGCTATTACAAGTGCCACCGCAACTCTTGAAGAGGACTTTAACTGGGCTTGCTTTAAAGCTCTTGTGGAGGGTAGATTTTATCCTAAAGAGCTTAAACAGCAAAGGCTCAAGGAGTTTATAGACTTTAAGCAAGGCAACCTATCCGCTCAAGAGTTTACTACGGAGTTTAATAAGCTTGCGCATTTCGCTCCGAGGCTTATTCGTGATGATGAAGACCGTGCATTCTACTACCGTAATAAGTTGAGCGCCGTTCTTCAAAGTAAGGTAAGGAGGAGCTCTACTTCTTTCGGGGAGTTGTATGATGATGCCCTTTGGGCGGAGAACTCAATGAAGGCCGTTAGAGATGAAGCGAAGATGAAGAATCTATCTCCTTTCCCCTCTTGCAATCCAAGGTCAAACTTCAATGACAAAAGATCCCTCGCTCCTTCTTCTTCTAATGCCTATGCTAACAAGAGGCGTTTCAATGCTCCCTCAAACTCCAATGCAAGATCACTTGCTCCTTTTCACCCTCAAGCTATCTCAAATGCGGCTCCTAGGCCCAATGCTTTCCCTCAAGCTCAAGGAAGAATGTGTGACGGTTGTAGGGGACCCGTTCATCCCGGAGTTGGATGCTATGATAGGCCCCTGTTTTGCTTTTTCTGCAAGAAGCCGGGTCACCGCTTTCGTGATTGCCCCTACCGTCAGAATCCCGCACCTGGTGCCAAAGCTAAGGGATCCATCTTTGTACTCAGCCGAGCCGAAGCTAATGCTCACCCGGAGAGCGTGACTGGTAGGTTCTTTTCCTTAGATCAATTTCGTTTTCCTTCTCCGCTTTCATCTTTTCCATCAGATCGTAGTTCTTGCATGATGCCTCCTAGTGTTCCTAGTATCATGTCCGTCTTCCATAATCTCTTGTGAGGTAGTTTTCTCTTTAGCTAATGTAAAGAGTTAGTGGTTGTATTTTGATGATGCGCTAAGTATGGTACTTACCCACCCTATGGAGCTGGATTCATGTTTAAGTGACTATAAGGAATTAAGGATAAGTAGGTTGAACCTCTCTTGATGATGTTAGACTTTGAATCTTGATATTGTAATATCACCTTGAGGATCGAATATATCGTAATGATAGTTTGTTGTTGTTAAGGATTATAGTGGTTGCTTTAAAGATTACTTGAGAGTTTATTACCCTTATATGTTGGACCCTAGCAATAATGTTTACTTTATGGAATTTGGACTTGGTGACCAATCTCGAAGAAAATTTTCATAAGCAAAGACCTATACATTTTGAGTTTTGATGGGTTAGATGATTTGATTAATTGAAGTATCGCCTTGTGTTTGGCAATATGTATGATTTGGAATTTGTACTCATTCTTTGTTTGAGGAATTGTGTTTTGACTTTTGTGGATGAAAAAGTCCTTGTAAATTTAGGATAATGAGTTTGAAGTAAATTGGATTAAAGGATTTCATGGTAAGTCCTTTACTTGGTGGTTGTTAGCGATCATGTTTGCATAGATAAATCTTTGGTTGATAGTTTCTAGTAAGAGTTTTAATGGAGCTAAGAAGATTAGAGTGCGTAGTGAAATTTTTATGTGGGTTGTTAGTTGTGGAGTCTACCATACCGATGGACCTTAGAAGATTCTAATTGAATTTGAGTAATTGGAAGTTGTTACTCGAAGTTATGGTTATGAAATATTTTGGTAGAAATCTGATGATCGAAAATGTCGAGGAAATTGCACTCTCTTGAGGACTAGTTTACTTGTGCGGTTAGTAAGGTCGAGTTGCGATCGGCATTTGAATTTTTCATAGATGGAAGATAGTAATGTGGTTCATTCTTCTCTTTTCCCTCATTTGATCCTTACTCAATCCGTTACTTTTCAATCCTTTCCCTTTCTAGTCCATTTTATTCGTATGGGCGTATCTCGATTCGTGTTTTCGATGTTCGAGTCGCTCTACTTTCGGGTTTTGTCTCCTTATTTTGATTCTATCCTTGAGAAAACTTTCAAATCTCCATATCGTAATCCTATTTTAACTTTTTAAAAATAATTTAAAGATGGTTTGTGTACCCTCTTTTGGAGAAAGTAGATTTCTTTCCCTTTTATATTTGGATTTTGTGTTTGGTTGGTTGTTTGGGCTTGTTATTGGAGACGTCTGGTGACTAGTCTGGCACTTACTAACACCTGTTTTGATTTTCGATTTCATTATTTCGGCATTGATTTAATTTTTGATAGCTAGAGTTCTCGTTCATGACGGGCACTCTTGTGATTCGTAAATAAAGTTTCTCACTTATGAAAAATTTACTTAAAGCGTTTTCGAGAAGAACATCATTTCATAAATGTTTTCCCTTATAAAAGTTTTCGTGTTGATTTTGTAAACCGATTCGTGTCCTTGATACTTTTGTTTTCTACTCTAAAGTTTCGAGGACGAAACTTTTTAAAAGGAGGGGTGATTGTAACACCCGGAAATGTACCCTATTTTTCTAGTAGAAATATTTTACGAAACCTTTTCAACAATTTTAAGTTTTAAATTAGCTTTTTATGTTTCGAGTCGAATTTATAATTTCCGAGTTCGTATTTGGAATTTCTGCGAGATTCCATGAAAATCCCGTCTTAAGACGAGTTTGACTTTTCTTGACTTTTGAGTCGAGTTTGACTTTCTTGACTTTGGAAACCGTCTTTGACTTTTTCCTTCATAACTCACACAACTCCCTTCTTAACCTAATTTCTCATTCAAACACCAAAAACAAATATCTTCCTCCTTAAGAAATCTCATATTTCCCTCTTTGATATCGATCTTAGAATCGTCGTAACTTCTTCGTTACTTGATAGAATTTACGTAAGTTCGTCTTATTCGTCTTCCCTAACCTTCCTCTATCCGTATTGATAATAAAATTATCGTCTTTCTCGCTTTTCAAGCATTCCGTCTTTCTCAAGATGAACTTTATTCTTCTTTTTACGATGTATTTGTAGGTGGCGACCTCCAAGATCCCAACAAAGACTATTTCCTTATAGAAGAGGAGCTTGACAATTAGTAGAGACGCATAAAGGTAACGGTGAAGGGTTACTCGGTATCATTTACGTGTTTTACATGCTTTATATGCTAGGAATCGTATTTAGAATACGATTAGAAGCTTAGAAATCATGCTATGATTAATGAATGTTGTTATATGATGATTGTTAATGATGTATATTGATTGTGGATGATTATTGGAATTGATTTTTGAGAATTGAAATGGATTGAATATGCAAAGGAAGCTCACGGATGAACTGGGGTTCCTGGCCGGTCAACCGGCCGCCGGTCTGCAACCCGGCTGGGAACACATCAGTAACATCATTGAAATTTTGGGAATTTTTGTATAGGGTGCTCTGTGCCGGTCGACCGGCCGCCGGTCCACTGACCGGCCCAGACATCTTTTCTCTGTTTTGGTGATCTTTGGAATTTTGCCTGTGTTCTGAGCCGGCCCACCGGCCGCCGGTCTTCTGCCCGGCCTGGAACACGGCTGTATATTCTTCCTTTAACTTCTAAAACTCGTAATTTATAATAGTTCGCATGATCCGTTTATCGTATAATTTTACGTAACGACTTATAATATTCATGTTTTGGATATATTATATTCTATTCGCTTGTATCACATGTTTCGTGACGGTTTTCGATATATCCCTCTTTCGAGTCGGTTTTACATATGTTATGAATTGAGCACTACTGATCATGTGCTTGAACTTCAGTTCCCGGTACACCTTATACTCGTTAGACTGAATGTCGGAGCGATGGGGTGTATACTTGATGTTGATGCATGTTTAGTGGGGATATGACGACGTGTAGGAGGTGAAAGCCAATGCGTTGATCGGACCCGGCCGTCAAATGTGGTTATACTTGCGAGGGTGGGATGTTATTGATTAGAGTACTAGCGTGACTTTTGGAGCTATTACGATCTCTTTCCGCCTCTTTCGTGAATTGATCTACCGAATTTGGGGTACTCGGCGTCTATGATTGACCGGTCTTGGATGTGGAAAGTCTTACCCATTGTCGAATCGGAAACATGTCTTATTCCGAGAGTCTGGCCAGGTTTAGACTAGGACCGTATTATTATCGTCGTCCTACCGAGAGGATTAGAGTCTTGTGTGTACGAAACGTCTTATCGTACATGGTTCCGGGAAACGTCTTATCCCGTGAACTTATTTGTCTAGGTCATGAGTATACGAAACGTCTTATCGTATACGGGTCAGGGAAACGTCTTATCCTGTGGACTTCCATTGGCTTGTCTTGCTATTGTACACGATGCTAGTGCGTTTCATTTACCGTGAGAGATGTCGTCAATATATTGGTATGGTTGAATGAATGATTATATGATTGATCATTGAATGACTTGGTATGGTTTGTTTGTCGAGTCTCAATCTTATCAAGTATATGCCGCTAACGGTGAGATGTAAGCCCTAGGGAGTATATAGTTGCCTAAGGGTGTCTTTCCCGAGTCTTTGAATAACATGATGGTTTTGGAATTGATTTCCACATGATCTTATCATTATATATTGTATTCCTATTTTTTCTTTTCTTATCGTAAAACTCACATGTATAGTTATATATGCATTCGCTCTACTTTGTATGTCCTTATTGTACGTAAAGGTGATGATATGGGTGGGAGAAACCGGGTTACTCCCCACTGACTGTGGGTGCAGGTTTTCATGAATGAACAGGTTGCTTGCTTGGATGCCTTTTTGGATATGATGTTTTGTGGTTCGGGTGTGAGCTAGCGGGCGTTGTCCCTGGAAGTTTTCACCTCTAGACGATATTAGCTAGTGTTGTTAAACACTTGTTCTTTGCTAACATTTTAAGAGACCCCGTCTCGTTGTTGTATTTCCGTATTTAGTTTGTAATATTTGACACTCCTCGTTTTAATTAACTTGCATGTATAAAAGTTTTTAAAACTACCTATTTCCGCAATATAATTCACATGCTTGTTTGTTTTATATTTACGCATTCGCGAGGGTTGTCACAGTTGGTATCAGAGCTTTGATCGCTCCCGACGCACACACGTGAACCCTAACTTAAACTACTTGACCTTGAAATAATAAATGAGAGAGTTGGGTAGAAATTAAGGACTTTACTTGGTAGTCTTTGTGTTTATGCTAATTGATAGGAGTAACTTAATTTGTTTGTGTTTCTTATGAAGATGGTTAGACCGCGATTAGCTGAGAACGTTATGATGGAAGCTCTTGCTCAAGTGATGAAAAATCAGCAAGATGCAACTTTAGCTCATGCCAACCAAGTTCCCCCTAGAAGGGAGGATAACCATCAGGGTGGCTATGCTTGGGTGGCGGGGCAAATTGCAAGGAGTAAAATTGTACCTTATGGTGGAGAACCGAACCCTACAGAGTTATCCGGTTGGTTCCGTGAAATGGAGAAGCAGTTTGATCTATACGAAGTCCGAGAAGAGGACAAGGTTAGGATCGCAAAGCACTTTCTGGTGAGGGAAGCCGACAACTGGTGGGCTATTACAAGTGCCACCGCAACTCTTGAAGAGGACTTTAACTGGGCTTGCTTTAAAGCTCTTGTGGAGGGTAGATTTTATCCTACAGAGCCTTAAAAAGCAAAGGCTCAAGGAGTTCATAGACTTTAAGCAAGGCAACCTATCCGCTCAAGAGTTTACTACGGAGTTTAATAAGCTTGCGCATTTCGCTCCGAGGCTTATTCGTGATGATGAAGACCGTGCATTCTATTACCGTAACAAGTTGAGTGCAGTTCTTCAAAGTAAGGTAAGGAGGAGCTCTACTTCTTTCGGGGAGTTGTATGATGATGCCCTTTGGGCGGAGAACTCAATGAAGGCCGTTAGTGATGAAGCGAAGATGAAGAATCTATCTCCTTCCCCCTCTTTCAATCCGAGGTCAAACTTCAATGACAAAAGATCCCTCGCTCCTTCTTCTTCTAATGCCTATGCTAACAAGAGGCGTTTCAATGCTCCCTCAAACTCCAATGCAAGATCACTTGCTCCTTTTCACCCTCAAGCTATCTCAAATGCGGCTCCTAGGCCCAATGCTTTCCCTCAAGCTCAGGGACGAATGTGTGACTGTTGTAGGGGACCCGTTCATCCCGGAGTTGGATGCTATGATAGGCCCCTGTTTTGCTTTTTCTGCAAGAAGCCGGGTCACCGCTTTCGTGATTGCCCCGACCGTCAGAATCCTGCACCTGGTGCCAAAGCTAAGGGATCCATCTTTGTACTCAGCCGAGCCGAAGCTAATGCTCACCCGGAGATCGTGACTGGTAGGTTATTTTCCTTAGATCAATTTCGTTTTCCTTCTCCGCTTTCATCTTTTCCATCAGATCGTAGTTCTTGCATGATGCCTCCTAGTGTTCCTAGTATCATGTCCGTCTTCCATAATCTCTTGTGAGGTAGTTTTCTCTTTAGCTAATGTAAAGAGTTAGTGGTTGTATTTTTATGATGCGCTAAGTATGGTACTTACCCACCCTATGGAGCTGGATTCATGTTTAAGTGACTATAAGGAATTAAGGATAAGTAGGTTGAACCTCTCTTGATGATGTTAGACTTTGAATCTTGATATTGTAATATCACTTTGAGGATCGAATATATCGTAATGATAGTTTGTTGTTGTTAAGGATTATAGTGGTTGCTTTAAAGATTACTTGAGAGTTTATTACCCTTATATGTTGGACCCTAGCAATAATGTTTACTTTATGGAATTTGGACTTGGTGACCAATCTCGAAGAAAATTTTCATAAGCAAAGACCGATACATTTTGAGTTTTGATGGGTTAGATGATGTGATTAATTGAAGTATCGCCTTGTGTTTGGCAATATGTATGATTTGGAATTTGTACTCATTCTTTGTTTGAGGAATTGTGTTTTGACTTATGTGGATGAGAAAGTCCTTGTAAATTTAGGATGATGAGTTTGAAGTAATTTGGATAAAAGGATTTCGTGGTAAGTCTCTCCTGCCTTGTGGTTGTTAGCAATCATATTTCCCTAGATATCAATGTTTCGTTGGTGGGATTCTAATAAGAAGTTTTGATGGAGCTAAGAAGATTAGAGTACGTAATGAAATTTTCATGTGGGTTGTTAGTTGTGGAGTCTACCATACCGATGGACCTTAGAAGATTCTAATTGAATTTGAGTAATTGGAAGTTGTTACTCGAAGTTATGGTTATGAAATATTTTGGTAGAAATCTGATGATCGAAAATGTCGAGGAAATTGCACTCTCTTGAGGACTAGTTTACTTGTGCGGTTAGTAAGGTCGAGTTGCGATCGGCATTTGAATTTTTCATAGATGGAAGATAGTAATGTGGTTCATTCTTCTCTTTTCCCTCATTTGATCCTTACTCAATCCGTTACTTTTCAATCCTTTCCCTTTCTAGTCCATTTTATTCGTATGGGCGTATCTCTTAGTATCTCGATTCGTGTTTTCGATGTTCGAGTCGCTCTACGTTCGGGTTTTGTCTCCTTATTTTGATTCTATCCTTGAGAAAACTTTCAAATCTCCATATCGTAATCCTATTTTAACTTTTTAAAAATAATTTAAAGATGGTTTGTGTACCCTCTTTTGGAGAAAGTAGATTTCTTTCCCTTTTATATTTGGATTTTGTGTTTGGTTGGTTGTTTGGGCTTGTTATTGGAGACGTCTGGTGACTAGTCTGGCACTTACTAACACCTGTTTTGATTTTCGATTTCATTATTTCGGCATTGATTTAATTTTTGATAGCTAGAGTTCTCGTTCATGACGGGCACTCTTGTGATTCGTAAATAAAGTTTCTCACTTATGAAAAATTTACTTAAAGCATTTTCGAGAAGAACATCATTTCATAAATGTTTTCCCTTATAAAAGTTTTCGTGTTGATTTTGTAAACCGATTCGTGTCCTTGATACTTTTGTTTTCTACTCTCAAGTTTCGAGGACGAAACTTTTTAAAAGGAGGGGTGATTGTAACACCCGGAAATGTACCCTATTTTTATAGTGAAAATATTTTACGGATACTTTTCAGCAAATTTAAGTTTTAATATAGAATTTTATGTTACGAGTCGAATTTAGAATTTCCGAGTTCGTATTTGGAATTTCTGCGAGATTCCATGAAAATCCCGTCTTAAGCCGAGTTTGACTTTTCTTGACTTTTGAGTCGGGTTTGACTTTCTCGACTTTGGAAACCGTCTTTGACTTTTTCCTTCATAACTCACACAACTCCCTCCCTTAACCTAATTTTTCATTCAACACAAACCAAACACCAAAACCCTTTCTTCTTACTTAAGAAACTTTCCCTCTTTGATATCGATCTTAGAATCGTCGTAACTTCTTCGTTACTTGATAGAATTTACGTAAGTTCGTCTTATTCGTCTTCCCTAACCTTCCTCTATCCGTATTGATAATAAAATTATC